>JAWPHD010009535.1:0-102736 GCA_037043455.1 Cyrtodaria siliqua
GGATACGAACAATTTGTCTATAAACGGTGGTACCATACCTGACGAAAATATTATCTAATAGGAAAATGAGTGCTTCACAAACTTCATAGCAAGTCCACATAGATTAATTGTCTAAACTGCCGTTAGTAAAAACGATTTAATATTATTACAGGCCAAAAATGTAGTATTTCTCTAGCGAATGTTTTTTGAATAAGAGGAATTAGCTTGTCCTTTAATAAGATGATGTGGTAAGGTTGTATATAGTGTAGAGAAGTCATAAGTACTTATTGATGAAACTTGACCTTTATTGAAAATTTTATCAAGAACGTCTCCTGATGTTTTATAGACCAAAATAAATTAATCCCAGAGTTTTCATAAGTTTTATCACAATATAGTTTTACGTGATCTTTAACGGCAGTAAGACAAGAAGTTAAAAGTTTGGAGATGTTTGTTGTGGTGCAGGCACTAGAATTAGAAATAAAGCGAGCCTATACGGATTTTTATGTAATTTAGGAATCCAGTACATGGTAGGCAGTTTATTTTGCTTATCGTTTACACCAGCCTTGAAAGTAGTGCACGAGTGATATGTGCGGAAACAACATCATCCTCAGTAGAATTAACTGGAGTATACGAATTGGTGCTGCCGAGTTCCAGAGATAAAACATTGACGTAATGTAGGCGTCAAACAATAATTACATTATTAGCTGCTTTATCTGCAGGAACTAAAACAAATTTATTATGAAATTCCTGAATTCCCGATTTTAGATTACGAAAGGAAAACCTAGGTCTCGGAGGTAGTAAAGAGGGGTTAGCATTATGAAAGTTAATACGTGTATCTATAATTTTAAGAATAGACTTTTTCCAAGTAGAAAGCGAGTTTGGGTCCGCATGTTCTCTACGACACCTATTTATACTAAAATCTTCAATGGAGTGGGCGATCTGGGCACGACAGGCATTAAAATCAATAGTTGAAGGTAATCTATATTTAGGACCTTTCGAAAACAAATGCCGAATACGTTTATCAACAATATCAAAATTACCAGTGATGACATGACCTGCTGGAGCATAGCAAAATTTTGATGTGTTGCATTCACATTCCTTAGGAGTATTAAGTACTATATCAAGGTCAGAAACTATTTTGTTGTAGTTGAAAATAATATTTCTAATAGGCTTTTTATACTTATAACAAATTACAGGACTTTCGGAATTTTTGAAATATTTTGGGATAGAATCAACTACATGTCTTGAGTATCACGAAAAATACTAGGCATGTCAATGAAATCAATACCTTTATTAATATATAGTAGTTTTAGAAAATGCCTGACGTGATCAGACTCCTTGTCAATATGGGGTCGGAGAACATGTTGTGTGTAGCTTTGAACTATGGAAGCAGTGTTATACAAGGGATCTGTAAGAATGAACATTTTGTCGGCTTCCTCGTCGATCAACTTTAGTGAAGAAATAGACACAGAGGTAAGCCGGGAAAGCATAGAGTGCTTTCCAGACTGTTTAAAGATAGTATGTAAATCAGCGACAGAAATAATTACACGCGATTTACGTTTGATGTTACCAATACGCCTAAGACCATGAGACCTAGATTTACGCTTTCGAATAGAAAATATAGAAAAATGTCAATATTCGGATCTTTAGAAATATTTCCTTCTTGATAAATATTGTCATTAAGGCCGAGTGGATAAGGTGTCTGTAAGTTGTTCATCCACTTAAGTTCTGCAATATGTCTAGCTTTTATTTTGAAGCTTTAAGTAGCATCATTATCAAAAAATAAATATTCAACCGGTTGAACAGTTACGTAATTAAAATTATGACCTGACTGACGAAAGTGTTGGTACAAGTAATTTTTTAACTTTTTAGGATTACTTGCATTATATTTGTGTTCACGAAATCGAACTTTTAAGGATCGACATGTTTGTCCAACATATTGTATACCGCAAAGTTGTGCATTTCAATTCAGAACATAAATGACGAGAGTAGTACGTCAATCAACATACATTAAACAATCTACCATTAATAGCTGATTTAATGGTGGACTTGCAGGATAAATAATTGCAACAACTGCACCTCTTAGCATTGCACTTATAAATAGAGGGAAACACCCTGCGTGTTGAATGAACTAAATGAGTCTTTATATGGTATTTCCTCAAAACAGGTGATCCTAGAGGAGTTACGGAAACTTTTGAGCCATTATTAAAAATCCTAGTAATTTTATTAGAAGGAACATGAAACGAGGTTGCCGAATGAAGATTTAAAGGTGTAAGGCGTACATATGGTTTAGTTCTAAGAAATGAAGAGTTATTTTGTGGAATTTGTATTGATGACGCAGAGTGTAACCGAAGAGGTAAAATATTTATTTTTAAAGTTTTAGCTAATAGACTCATAATTGTTTTTATGGAGAGTAATACCATTCTGTGAAAAGCGAAATAAGAGCCAATAAGTATTTATTAGAGATACGAAATAGAATCGTATCAAAGATCCATAAGAAATAATATTAGTAAACTAACGGACTGTTAAAAGAGGTTCAAAACTCACGTCAGTGTCTAATGCAAGAAAATGAGGAAAGTTAAGGAAAACCCTAATAAAATGGGCCAAAATGTCGATGAGCACAAAACCTTCAACGCGGTATATGAAACACATGAGTTTAAGGAAAACTGAAGCAATGAATGTCATACAATCCCTGTAGGATGTAAAAATAACAATATTTATTGGATGTTCGGGGAGACTTTTTACGGTCGCCACACGGCACAAACAACACAATTACCTCACATGATGTGCTAATTGAATGTAAAACCTCATTTCATTTCATCATATGACAGAAAGTTATGTTTGATGAGATGCTGTATTTTCCGATATTATAGATGCAGTCCATCAACTATCAATCGGTAAAATTGATATCGGACGAGAGTGTGATGGATCACTGGTTGGTCCACCTTTACGTAATCGGAAACATTGTTTTGACTGTTTTAGATATTTGAGAAAGGACCCTGTGTGAATACTAATATTTATTAATGTCGGTTAAGATGGCGCAACAACGGCTGCCTGCTGCTTTTTTGAGTGTTTTGGACGTATTCCATTAAGTCCTGATGCATTGTAACGTCAAATTACTTTATGATTGACACATTATGTTATGGTTTCAGCAAATGTTTTGATGGTTCCATCGAATCTATTTTACATCATATATCGGTAGGAGATTTTACTTATTATTTTTTTTGTTTTAATCGCTGTGATTTATTTAAATGTTATCTTTCAATCGTTAGAAAGGTATTTATTATGAATGTTTATTAGATCTACATCATTTAGTTTTGATCGTTTATTTTTAATGCAGTTGGTATTGACGAAGATTTTGATATTATCTATGTGAGTCCTTAAGTCTTTATTATCTTCATTGCCATTGATCGCATTAGTAAAGACGTTCGGATTAAACGTTCAGTTCTATAATTTTTTATAATTATTCCAGTTCGTCTTTTCATGGAATGTATCTCTATTTCTTTGTGCTATGTTGATATGTTTCGTGAGTCCTTCAGGTTTAAGGTCTCTTTTAGTTCTTTTATGGGCGCAGATTTGTTTTGAATTGATGTAAAACTATCATTCTAATTCAACTATTATGTAACATGTTACTCCATTGGCTAACGTCTAATATTTGCGACCGTAAAACGCTCAATTTACCGTCTAAAAAGTACGTCATTAGATGACTTCAACAAAATGCCGTTACCAATGAATCTGAGTTTTCAAAAAAAAAACAAGTGTCTATGTATAATTTTACTTGATATTTCTGGCATTTAAAAAGAAAAGCATTAGAATTGAGATAACCGTGCTACGATTTTTAATCTAAGACGGTATGTGGTTGGTTTACGATCGCTACCGCGTCGCCGTAAAACCACTCATATACCGGCCCAGATTGAAAATCGTAGCATGGTTATATCTTAATTCCATTTGTTTTATATTTCCTACTGTTCTATGTATATTCTAAATTCATTGTCGCACATAATTATGCTTATAAGTTTATCATACAAATGCGCATGTTTGTTTGTACTGCCTCTTGGCAGTAAACCAGATACTACGACCTTTCATTTTTAATCAAAGGAACGAAGTTCAAAGGGACGAACGTCTTAAGGTGGATACTCATTATCCTCTGTGATAGGCGTCAAATATTCATCAATAAAAAAATAAAATGAGAACAAATGGTTTTTGAGACGGGTTATATCAATTCCCTCTCCGAACACAAACCCATGTCATTAACGATAGTTTCGGTTTATTTTCTTTATCAGGATTGAGTTTTTTTAAGTTGATTAAGGTGGTAAAGAAGGAAGAATTGTTTTGTTTCCAGAAGTTAAATTAATATAATTTGTAATATGTTTACAGTTATGTTGCTGGTTTTGTCTGACAGTGCTTTGTTTGAATCCGGTTCAACATTTATTTTAACGCTTAATAATGCATCGTGCAAATTAACTCACATTGATGACGAACATTTCCAGCATGTGATAGTGAACGTCTTATCAGTTGTATCACATAGAAAATCACATGTCACAACTCCCTAACAACAGGAATCCCATAACACTTACAGTTTTAATCACCATTTTGTAAACTACAAAGATGGATTGACATATATATTATATATAAGCGACTCTCTCAAACGTATTTTAACACTATTTACACACATACTAAAACAGTCTATTAAATCAATTTAGAATTATTTTATATTTAGAATTGTATGATTCTTGGTTTCTCAATGAGAGAAACAAACAGTCTAAATATGATTCTTACAGAAATTTAAATGCTCAGTGAGTTCTCAAAACACACTGGGTTGCATCATAATGGCATGACGTGATGTCATAATACCATGATGTGATGTCATAATACAAGAAAGTGATGTCATGAGAGAAACAAATGAAAATATGAATAAAGCATTCTGATTGGTTTAGTGATAAAAATTGAACCAATGAATCCAGTTAATTTAGCGAGGTGGAGAAACTCATTTCGTTCTCAGAATGTATGTATGATTTTGTTTTTTATTACACATTTAATTACAGTATGACCCTTTTAATTATTTGATTTTGCAAATGTTTCGCTAAACAATGTATTGTCCAAGACTAGACCACGATATTGTACAGATGACTTAGACTTGATAAAATGAGTATCCCAATTTACACTGAAATCTGTAATCTTAACCAGGTTCCTTTTTAGCAAAATAGTATGTGTTTGGTTTTCCCAAATGTTATGACAGCTTATTATCGGATAACCAATTTGAAGAGTATACCACCTCTCCCGATACATGGCAATCTTGATGTTTGTATCAAACTTTAAATTAACAACTCGATTCATAATTTCAATATCATTTGACTTTAAACCTGATTGCATATAAAAAAAACTATTTGAGATTTCAATTTTCTATGTTTTACTACGAAATGTTTAAATATATTATTGGTGCAATGTAATCAACAGTTTGTAATATTTTAAAACAATTTGCTTTGAATTATTCTAATATATCTAGGTCTAATTACCATTAGTGATTACAACTATGCAAATTATGTAGAAAAACTAACGAAACGCCTCTAGTTTTAAACAATTCAAGATTGCCGTGTGTTCCTTTAAACTATTTAAGAGGAAAAATATATTGCACTATCATCTGCGTACAGTAGTAGTTTGCAATAGGAACGTATTTTACTGACACATCATTTACATACTAGAGGAATAAAAGTGGACCTAAGACACTACCCTGAAGTTATCCACAATAACTGTTTTCAGTATATGAGTATGTGTTAACGACATGAACAATGTGTATTCTGTCAGAAACATAAACCACTCCACTGACACAACGTCCATAGCTTTTCGTTTTGCACATTCTATACTGTGATCGACTGTGTCAAATGCTTTCTGGAGATCAAGCATAATCATAACAGTATAAATAAACAACCTTGGACGTGTGTAATTTGATGTGATCTGTTAAATGAATATGGCATGAGTCAGTGGTATAGTATTCTGTGAGTCATATTGTAGATCATACACAAGGATGTTGTTTCGTATAAAGCGGGACAACTCGAGCATACTTAAACTCATATTGTACCTTGTTAATTATATTTTAATAAGGAAATTTTGGATATTAGATATTGCTGCATCTTTTCAAATCCATCCTGGATATTATCAAGCCCAGTACGTTTAGATGGATTAGATGGATTTAAGTGACTGAGCGTTTTATAAACAGTTGGAAAAAAAAGACTGGATTTCTCTTCTGGTAAAACTGTTTGATTTTTTACTGAACATATTTGACAAAGAGGCAGTTTCTTTACCAGAATAAATGATGTAAAATAAAAATTGTTGAAATAATTAGCTATGCTATATGGACTCTACCATGTGTCACACAATGGGGATACTGCGGCACAGAGGTGAGTTCATTGTTCTGTGTTATTTTACACTGTACCATTCGTTACGCTACGGGAGTAAAGAGATGAGAAAACTTTGTTCTATGTTATATACGTTCTACAACTGGTTACACATATGGGAGTGAAGTGAAGATGTTAGTACAGTTTTTTCTTTGTTATATTCACCCTCTATCACATGATACACTATAAACATGCAGAGGTGAGAGCACTTTCCGTTCTTTGTCATGAACGCTGTACAATGTATAAATAAAAGTTTAAATGAGAGTTAAGACGTGAGATGCTAGAGAGAGAGAGAGAGAGAGAGAGAGAGAGAGAGAGAAAGAGAACGAGTTTAACTATTAACTAGTGATAACTGATTTAAAAATGTATATAATGGGTAAACCAAACGGTCAGTGCAAATTTAAACCACATATCCACAGAGAGAGGGTACAACCACAGAGAGAGGGTGTAATAAGTGGTCAATACGTTAAACGTTATATACGTACAGTGTGTAACTCACAGTCAGTATGAACTTAGATTTAGACAGTATAAGAGTGTTTAACTAGCGGTTAGTATGAATTCAGATAATACAGACAGTGCATAGTTAGTGATCTGTGTTCATTAAGACCGTGAAGAAAGTATGTAACTTATGGTTAGTGTGAATTCAGATAATACAGACAGTGCATAGTGAGTGATCTGTATTCATTAAGACCGTTAAGAAAGTATGTAACTTGTGGTTAGTGTGAATTCAGATAATACAGACAGTGCATAGTGAGTGATCTGTATTCATTAAGACCGTTAAGAATGTATGCAACTTGTGGTTAGTGTGAATTCAGATAATACAAACACTGCATAATGAGTGATCTGTGTTCATTAAGACCGTTAAGAAAGCATGTAACTAGCGGTTAGTATGAATTCAGATAATACAGACAGTGCATAGTGAGTGATCTGTGTTCATTAAGACCATGAAGAAAGCACGTAACTTGTGGTTAGTGTGAATTCAGATAATACAGAGAGTGCATAGTGAGTGATCTGTATTCATTAAGACCGTTAAGAAAGTATGTAACTTGTCGTAAGTGTGAATTCAGATAATACAGACAATGCATAGTGAGTGATCTGTGTTCATTAAGACCGTTAAGAAAGTATGTAACTAGCGGTCAGTGTGAATTCAGATAGAGACAGCACATAGTGATATGTGGTCATTAAGACCGTATAGAAGGTATGTTTCTAGCGGCCAGTGTGAATTCAGATGCAGACAGTGGATAGTGAGTGATCTGTTTTCATTAAGACAGTATAGCAAGTATGTTACTAGCGGCCGGTGTGAATTCTGATACATACAGTGTATAGTGAGTGATCTGTGTTCATTAAGATCGTATAGAAAGTATGTAACTAGCGGTCATTGTGAATTCAGATAATACAGCCAGTGTATAGTGAATGATCTGAGTTCCTTAAGACTGTATAGAAAGTATGTAACTAGCGGCCAGTGTGAATTCAGATTATACAGACAGTGTATAGTGAGTGATTTGTGTTCATTAAGACTGTATCGAAAGTATGTAACTAACGACCAGTGTGAATTAGTGCATAGTTAATAGTCTGTACTCATTAACTAACGGTCAGTGTGAATTCAGACACAGACAGTGTATAGTGAGTGACCTGTGTTCATTAAGACTGTATAAACAGTATGTAACTAGCGGTCAGTGTGAATGGACATGTATATCTAGCGGTGAGCATGAACTAAGACCGTATAGAGAGTATGTATCTAGCATTCAGCATGGGTTTAGACTGTATATATAGAGTATGTAACTAATTGTCAGTTTTAATATAGACATTTTAAGTGATTTGTAAATTAAATTTGTGCAACAAAAGACTAATAAACACTAAAAAGCCTAATTGGTATTCGGTGTCATTAGTATAGCAATATATGCATATAAATGGAGAGTTAGGCAATTCATATTACTGTAAATGCTATATAAGATACATTTTAAAAAATGCGGTTGCGTGTCCAGTACGTGTTTTTGGACCACGTATTGATCGATAAATTTAAAGGGACACGTTGCAATCTTGAAGTTTTTATAAAGCATTAAAATTAACTTCTCGATTTATTAATAGAGTTTCATTTTGTCTTTAAACCTACTTGCATACTTACATACAGTTTTGAGTTTTCAACTTTTTTCGTTATTCTACCATAGGGCTGAATATATTGGTGGTGCAATATAAACAACAGTCAGTAATATGCAAAACAGTTTGCTTTATTCTATTCTTATTATTAATGACTGAATATAATGCAATTTATGTAGAAAAACTAAAGGGACGCCGAAAGTTTTACATAAATCACGATTGCCATGTGTCCCTTTAAATTCTGTACAATAAATTATCATTAATATCTTCCTTTTTGTATTTCTGAAGTATACTAATCTTGGTGATCTGAACTATTCTGAACATTTGAACTGGCATGGGATGTTAAACTTGTCTTGTTATTGCTTAGGGACACTAATAATAATATACATAGATGCTTAAATGAACTGAAATAAGCATGCGACATGAGTAGGTATCTCAGTAAAAAAAACACTAACATTTTCATAGATTTTTAGATGAACTGAAGAACTGAAATAAGCAGGCGGCATTAGTAGGTATCCCAGTAAAAAAACACTAACATTTTCATAGATGTTTAGATGAACTGATAGAAGCATGCGACATTAATATGTATCCTAGTAAAAACACACACTAACATTTTCATAGATGTTTAGATCGGACTGAAATAAGCATGCGACATGAGTAGGTATCCCAGTAAAAACACACACTAACATTTTCATAGATGTTTAGATCGGACTGAAATAAGCATTCGACGTTAGTAGGTAGCCCAGTAAAAAAACACTAACATTTTCATAGATGTTTAGATTAACTGAAATAAGCATGCGGCATCTTTAGGTATCCCAGTAAAAAAACATTATTATTGTCATAGATGTTTAGATGAACTGAAATAAGCATGCGACATGAGTAGGTATCCCAGTAAAAAAACACTAACATTTTCATATATATATTTGGATGAAACTGAAATAAGCATGCGACATGAGTAGGTATCCCAATTAATAGTAAACAGGTGAAAACGCCCAGGATGCGATTATTTAAGAGGCCATTGTGATTTACCTGAGCTGTATCTGGTTTAATGAAAACATGAAAAGTTTGACTTATTACGCATACAGCTGAATTTAACCCAGTTTGAGGAAAACTTCCCGGTCTGTAGTCACGACAAGGCAACTACACATATTTAATTTAATACTAGGATACTTTCAACATGTTCAGCACAGAGCGGTGTTACGTTCTCTAGGTTCATGTACTTATAAACGGTTATAGGGAGCCTGACAACGATTTAAGGATTTCGTCGACAATATATTTCTTTTATAAAACCCTTGCTCTGTGTTGTTTTATTCATAAATTAACACACTGATAATATATATACTAGTATATTTTCTATAAACATACGATTTCTTAACGAATACCTGAGTGTATTGATATATCGATAACATAAATATCATCATTAATAGTGTACATGAACTTAAAGGGAGTAGATCAGGCTTGTGGCTAAATATTAAAAAATAAAAAGCTATTTAATTACCAATTTAAAACGTATAATGATTCAAAGATATATATAAAACATCAACAGTTTCTTATACAGTGCAATAATTAATAATTATAACTTACAGTACGCTGTGTTAGTCCTACAGAATTTCCAAAGTTATAAATAGCCGTTACGCGGAGCAAGTAATAGATATTATATAAATACTGCATCCCTGTGAGGATGCATCCCTGTGAGGGTGACATTGGATATTTGTCAACCTGAGAAAAATAAAGGCGAAGCCGATGTTGATATTGTTTTTCCGAAGGTTGACCATATCCACTGTCACCCTCACTGGGATGCATTATTTATTTTATTATACCGTATAAAAAACCTTTTTTGGGGAAATGAAACATGTAAAAAATTGTCAATTTCGTTTTTATTTATTTGTTTAACTTGTTTTGATTTAAGTAACACGTTATGGTCAACAAACACATTATTCATGTCTTTAAAAAAAAAGCACATTTAATACAACAGCATTTTAAAAATATAAAAAACATAATACATATTCTAATAAAGTGTTCACCGATTCATTTGCGCATACCGTGTTGGTCATGGGAATTTTTCTTTTTTATAAAATCGCTGTAACGTCGGAATTTATCATTAGAAATACATGGATTCTGAAATGATACAAGTGTTTGTTTTTTGCTGAGAAAATGAATCCTGTAGGTCTATTCCAATCTTATCAGTAAACAAGAGGATGCTTTTATTTAATTTTAAGCAGTTTTGATTTAAATAACACATTGTGGTCAACACAAATATTATTAACATTTTTAAAAAAATATTTGCACATTACATTAACATTTTAAAAATATAAATAACACAATACATATTCTAATAAAGTGTTCATCGATTTCCTTAACAGAACAAATATCATTTATATTACTCCATCCAGCTATGAGACTGCACCGGTAACATAACAAATATCATTTATATTACTCTATCCAGCTGTGAGACCGCACCGGTAACATAACAAATACCATTTATATTAATCCATCAGGCGGTGAGACTGCACCGGTAACATAACAATTATCATTTATATTACTCTATCCAGCTGTGAGACTGCACCGGTAACATAACAAATACCATTTATATTAATCCATCAGGCGGTGAGACTGCACCGGTAACATAACAAATATCATTTTATTACTTTATCCAGCTGTGAGACTGCACAGGTAACATAACAAATATCATTTATATTACTCCATCCAGCTGTGAGACTGCATCGGCAACATAACAAATGTCATTTATATTACTCCATACAGCTGTGAGACTGCACCGGTAACATAACAAATATCATTTATATTACTATACACATGTCAGACTACACCGGTAACATAACAAATATAATTTATATTACTCCATTCAGCTTTGAGAGTAGACTGCACCGGTAATATAACAAATACCATTTATATTACTCTATTAAGCTGTGAGACTACACCGGCATCATAACAAATATCATTTATATTGCTCTATCCATGTCAGACTACACCGGTAACATAACAAATATCATTTATATTACTCCATCCAGCAGTGAGACTGCACCGATAACATAACAAATATCATTTATATTACTCTATCCAGCTGTTAGACTGCATCGGTAACATAACAAATACCATTTATATTACTCTATCTATGTCTGACTACACCGATAACATAACAAATATCATTTATATTTCTCCATCCAGCTGTGAGACTGCACCGGTAACATAACAACTATGATTTATATTACACTATCCATGTCAGACTACACCGGTAACATAACAAATATCACTATATTACGTTATGTCACCGGTGCATGCTTCGATACTAGTTGTTTACAGTAACAACGAGATAAATATAGAGAGGCATGTACAAAGGACTCGTATTATTATTATTTTTTAAATAAATTTCTTTTATTATATCAAATATTTTACAGTATGTAACATTTATAATATGCAAACAATTCATCATTAATGGTTCTTATTCATACAATTCTAGCATAGCACGTTTTTTGAGCATTTGATAACTACAAACAATGTCTACGTCCAAATAGTTTCCTGTTACAATTAATACATACTAATTTGTGACATAGATTCAGTTTTACTATAGTTTTATTCATACATCTCTATCTTATAGTGTTTTAACTCTAGATATACAGTATCACTATTCTAATCACTATTTTAGCGTTGTTATAGCCCGGTTTACCTGAAATATAATACCATGCATAAATTGTTTGCTCAATTTTATATTCTACGTACAAATATGTGATACAATATTTGTTGTTGTGTCTTTTTTCTCACATGCACGCACGCTCTCAAACACGCCCTTCTTACTCAACCCACGTACGCTACGCTCAAAGGCATGCGTGTTCGTTCACACACCTACACAAACACATATATACTCTCAGCTGCCCACTCATGTGTACCAGCAGGAAGTGAATAAAAAGAGGAGAGAAGAAAGAAAGATTGCCCGTTTTTCCATTTCTTTGATAGGATTTACGTGATATTTAAAAAATGACTCCATTTTAAGTTGACGTGTTGTTGTGTTTCATCACGCATCACTGCTATTTGTTTTTCAATATCGATTCGCTTTGAAAGATAAACAATAAATAGTTCGCATCTAGGAATGGTCTGTCTACACTTATTTACAAAAACATAATATTTAGCACACAGAATGACACAATTATAGGATTGTTTATGAAAATGTATTACATTTATTCCAAAAGATATTGTTTGAAAATTAAATGTGATATTACATTTCTTGCAGTTAAACATAATGCCAGTTCAGTCCAAAACGTTTGTGTTTTGGTGCATTCCCAAAATAAATGTTTTACATTCTCGACAAACATATAACAAAAATCGCATAGATCAGAATTAACTAGTTTCTTCTTTAGAAGTAATGTATTTGTTGGAATAATTCTAAAGAGATATTTGTATTGAACATTTCTTAATTTTATATATATTGTCGTTTTAAAAGTTTGCAAATATATTGTTCTCCAGTCTAATTCAACATTAGGGAAAATGTTTTCCCTTTTGTTCTGTTGGGCTATATCAATGTCAATATCATACTGTAGCTGGTGGTTGCACAGGAATTATTTGTATGTTTGGATTTATTTATTTTTTTCTGTGAGTCTCTTTCCCATCATGAAACTTATATTTTCATGTCTTAATTTAGTTTTCCATTCTTTTGGTATACTTGATATCAATGATGAATATTTCAAAAAGTCTAATGCTTGAATGTTATATAGTATTATTTTGACATTAATCAGGCTTTATAACATTAGCATATGCTTAAAGTCACTTTCCCGCCATCAATAGGCCAATTATATAACATGTACACCGTTTTCAAACCTACTGACGACGAGATGTAACTGACATATTGTGACACAATATAAACGCCTTTAACCAGCAAGGCCAAACTCCAAAACAGGAATGTCGAATTAAGAGTTACCAATTCATAACTCATCTTACGTATATTCAATTACGGGTCTTTTAAGAAGCCGAATAAACCTATAAATTTAATCGGCACATATACATTATTATATGACCTGAACACCTGGATAGAGTTTTTATAAAAGGTTTGCAGCGGTATTTTTGTCGTTATTTGGCGGGTTATTATTTTTAAGTACTGGTGGCTAACTAGAAAAATGATTGGTGCCAATCCAAATGCAAATGAAAACCTTCATAATGTGCTTCGGTCACCTATAAAATGTCCATAAGCATTACATTAAGCCACATGTTACCTTCCGGTTTGTTATTGTTAACGAAAGAGTTAGTTTAGGAAAGCTCGACGACTCGGCTAGGTGTTACTGTTAAATCATAACTATTTTAAGTTATCTTGCTAACAGTTAGATATAATTTAAATAAAGTTTACTTCTATCACAAAATGAGAATTTAAAAAGCCTTAAAGCATTCGTAGGAATCACTATTAATGATAGACACAATAAAAATAGCTGAGCCGTCTCGTTTTACAAGACCAAACTGTTTGATTAACAATATTTAAATCGTATGAATAGTGGGTCATATTTTAGTGCCTAAGCAAAACTGAATATGAATTTGAAACATTTTCGTATTTGGATTGACACCATAATGCTTCCAGATAGCCTCCATTCTGAAACTTTCCACATTTTAAGCGTTGTATTTATCTTTAATTTTAGTAACGCTTTAAACATCAATAGTAGCTCTTTTTTTTTTTACATTTTAGAAGTTTATACCTTACTGAAAATCACTTCGATCCCAGAGATGGTATCGACTATCCACCTGACATTAGAATACTTCATAAGGAAAATATTTGTAACATGACGTTATCCACCAACTTGTGAATTTATTTAGTTTCCTTCAGGTGTGAAACTAGCGTTTCAGGACATCCGATCTGTTTGTTTTCGCACTTGCACGCCATCCTTGCCAAAATATATACGCCGTACATCATTCCAATTTAGTGCATGTGTTGGCTGTATTTATAGAAATGGTGTTCATGTTTTCATTAGTTTTCAAAACCAGAGAGGAAGATAATGATTCGTAATATGTGAATTGACTAGCGTTGTACGTCGGATGTGTATTTTGAAATAAGTCACTGATAAAACAGGTAAGTACAATTATGTAATAAATTTCACTTTTATATTATAATATTGTGTTGAATGGCGAACTGTTAGCGGTTAAAGGTGTCATCTGAGACGTCTTCACGAGTTTTACTTTTATACACAATATAATTAAACAATATTTTATTCCAGTAATAACGGCCTGTTTTCTAGTGGTAGAGCGTTGGAGCCAGGATGAAAAAGTCATGTGTTCGATCCACACCATGACCATATGTGTTGGGTTCCTGTTGAAGACACTTTATCTACATTTGCTTAGTACTGGTTCTACCCAGGAAGACATCAAGAGTGATTAAAATAATTTCAGAAAGCTTTCGTTAAACATGATGTAAAATAAATAAGTTTAAACTTAGTTATGATGGGATTGGAAACTGCCAATCTAAATAAATACTGAGAAGGGGATCCCGTGGAAGCAACAGTCACAAATGAGAGCGAAAAGTAGCAGACTCAGTTTTAATGAGCCTGTCCATGAGAGGTAATATAAGATGCAATACCTCTCATGCCCCATAGCACCTGCTTAAGCGTTATTGTACTTTAAAGCCACAAATAAAGGGCTTGATGATGATCCCAAAGCAGTTAGTAATACCATTACTGATTTGTAGTTAGGGCGACTTTTTACAGCCGCCACACAACACTAAACAAACACCAGTGTGAATGTCAATGAATACTGAAATGGGGATCACCTTGGAAACAACAAACACAAGCAAGTATCAGACTCGGTTTTATTGAGTATGTTCATGAGAGGTATTATATAAGGTCACCTCTCACGCCCACTAGCACCGGCTTAAGCGGTGTTCTAAGTTAAAGACAAAAATAATGGGCTTGATGACCCCCAAGGCGAGTAAGTAATAACACTACTGATGTGTAGTCGGGGCGACCTTTTTTTATTGTCGAACCGCACTAAGCAAATACGGATGTGAATGTCAATGAAACAACAAACACAAACAAGAGATGACTTAGCAGACTCGGTTTTACTGAGTTTGTTCATGAGAAGTAATAATAGGTGCAACACTTCTCACGCACCCTAGCACCCGTGTAGCAGTCAATTCTGAAAGTTTCCTAGGGAAAATACTTGGCTAGCTGATTCTTTCCCCAGGAGAAGATACTGGTTAGCCAATTCTCTCCCCACACACCCCCTGAAATTATCCCTCGGGGAAAGAATTGGCTTACGGATTTCCCTCCCTACACCCTTTCAGTCCATTTTCTTTTGAAAAGAAAAGTTTGTTGTTTTGACTTTTTTTTCCTTTCTGAGGTCTGCTCAGAATGGTATGTGTATTTTTTTTATATATGGTACACTCGCAGTCTTTTTAAAACATACCATGCAATAGGTTAAAAATAAATATATTTGATATATGTTCCCCGGTGGGTAAAGTATTGGCTAGCCCCTCCCAACTTGCATAAACAAGAAAAAGAAACACATTTGATTTATGTCAGCCCGTTTCCTTTCCCCTTAGAAGAGATTGAGGAATATAGACTATAAAAAACGATGTCGAAGGGAGCAGTATGGTGTGGGTGTGGGGAAAACCTTATAAACAAACACATTTGATATATGTTGGATTTTTTCCTCTCCACCATGGAAGAGGTTGAGGTATATAGACTATAACAAATATTGTCAAAGGGAGTAGGTGGGTGGGTTTGGGGTTGGGAAAGAATTGGCTAGCTGATTCTTCCTACACCTCCCAACTTTGTTTAATACGTGCATTAACATTATAAAGAAACACATTTGATACAAGTTAGACTTTTTCCTCTCCCCCATGGAAAATATTGAGAAATATAGGCTATAACAAATTATTGTTGAAGGGAGCAGTGGTGGAGAAGCGGGGTTGGGGGTGGGGGCGGATAATTGGCTAGCTGATTTTTTCACCTCCATTTCCAACGTTATACACATTAAAACGAATAAAAACATTTATTATGTTAGACTGTTCCTTCTACACCTATAAACGAGAATATACAACAATATTGTTGAAGCGGGATTGGGGTGGTGGGTGGAATAAATGGCTAGCTAATTGTATCCCCGCCCCTATCTCCAACATTTAACACATACATAAACATTGTAAAGAAATATATTTGCTATATATTAAATTTTCACTTTCCCCCATGGAAGAGATTGAGGAATATAAACCAAAACATATGTTTTTAAGATGCATGGTTGTTCCGTGGGGAGTCGGGAAGAATTGGCTAACTGGTTCTTCCACTCCACCCCCCCCCCCCCCCCCACACACCCTAACCTCCCAATTTTTAACCCATGAATAAACATTAACAAGAAACATATTTCGTGTATGTTAGTCTCCCTCTCCCAATGGAAGCGATTGAGGAATATAAAACTTGAAGATGCATGCTTGTTGAGAAATAATTGGCTAGCTGATTATTTCCCCCGCCCCATCAAAGTTCTTTTAACACATATATAAGCATTAAAAATAAATGCATTTGCTATATGTTACACTGCTCCCTCTCCCACTATGGAAGAGATTGAGAAATATAAACTAACACAACTATTTTTGAAGGTGGAGGTGGGGAAGAATTGGCTAGCCGGTTCTCCCACTCCCACGCCCAAACCCCACCAATTGCACCTTTAAAATGATTTATAATAGTTTCATATTCGTCAGAGTCTCTTCCATAGGGGAAGAAGGAACAGTCTAACATATATCACATGTATGTAGTTCTTATGTTTACATCTGTGGTAAACAAAATTGGGAAGGGCTGGGTGATAAAGAACCAGAGCCTATGATTTTCCCCCAACTATGCCTCTTCATAAATATTTAATATCCGATGTATTTCGTTTTTATGTTTATATATTTGTTATACACAATTGGGAGGGAGTGGGGTTGGAAGAATCAGCTACATATAACCAATCTTTTCATCACCCCACCGTTCCCACTGCTCCCTTATTGTTTATAGTCTTACATTCCTCAATCTCTTCCATAGACGGAGATGGAACAGTCTAACATATATGAAATGTATTCATTTTTAATGTTTATATATGGAGGGGAAGGCAGAGGGGTAGAACCCTCAAATTCATGTTTATCTTATCATTATTTGTTCATGGTCATTAAAGGTTTTCATCAAGACCCCTGCATTGTTTTAGGTGCCATCTCGCTCATATCACTAGAGCAGTGGCAGAAAAACTATAACGTGGCTACTGCGTACACGGAGCGCCTACAGTAGAATTTGAAGCAACTCTGCTGTTCAGGGTGAGAAGGTTCTAGGCCCGTTCTCCATATTTTATCTCGATGTACATGAAGAATGAGCCTGGCACGTTCATTCCTGTTAGGCGCCATATAACCTTTCATGTGTTGGTGCGCCTTAAAACCCCAATTCACTTTAATTCTTCTTTCTTGGTTTTCAGATACTTTTCTGAAAAAGTTCCATAGGAGGAGGGGTAAAATGTCTGACACTATCTTGTAATGGTGTTAGTTACATCGTAAAACATAAAATTGGCCAGAACACATTTTTTGGAAACTAGGCTAGCGCTAGGATTTTCAATCCACTAAAGACCTAACATTTCCTTTAGCGAAATGAGAATCGCTTTAGCTAAACTGTGGCAAGATGTTTTTTAAAAAAAAACAAAAAAAAAAAACATTATCAACCAAATTCAATTAAGAATAAAAAACAAGGGAGCCACGTTTTAGAATGTCCAAAACGGAAATGCACCCATAGTACGCTTGATCGATATGCGGTATTAACTTGAAATAAAAAGCTTCGTTCTTTTAATAAAGTAAGTTATGCACGGTTTGTTTTGTTTATTTGCTTTTAACTGTATTATATTATTCGTCCTCTGAAACAAGAGATTCTCAATTTTCACTCGTCTTGTACCGAAATTCACTCGACAATACTCATCGAGAAGACAATTGTAATTTGAATTTTCGTCCTCCAATTTGGTTTGATTTGTTATCCGGCCCGATGACGTAATTGTATTGCAATAACATCTAACGCCGCGAATAAGAGTAGTTTGAGCGAATACATTGTGAGGACAAGAATTTGACATCGGCTGAGTTTACGACCACTCGAATAAACAATTAGCAAAACTTGTACATCCCTGTAATTAGTCACGGTCCACATTCATAGGCGCTTTATATTGGCAAGCAGCATGCAGTGGTGGGGTATTCACGTCTTGTGCAAAGAAATAATTGGTGAATTTGAAATCAGGGTTTCCGAGATTTATTAGGCAAAATCAGTTGGGAATTCCGCCGATGTTTGGCGATTTGCTATGATTTTTATGACTTTTATTTATTTCGATTTCCCTTTCGCCTATGACAAACTGGCGAATGCTTAGCACGAGACTATAAAACATGATCTTCTGATTTACATTAACGTTTAAAGATGATCACATGGTTGTTTGAAATGTAAGACCAAAATATGGATACCGGATACGTTTTGCTTATATATAAATATATTTTGACTTTTGGATTTTTTTCTTCATTTTTACAAAAGATAGGATCGGAAATTATTGTGTATAATCTGTTTTACAGAGCAGAGTGGGTGTTGAGGTAGATGAGAGTGCACGTGTGGGGTTGTGGGGGAGGGGAGGAGGCGCGTTGTAACGAGAGGGGCTGACGCATATACTTTGGTGGACAGAAAACAAATAACAATTTGGCAGTCATACCGATAAACCAATTTCATGATACTCTGCGCTCCTATAGCGGAGAGTATCAAAGCGTAAATAGGATTTGAATTTAATGAGATTGACCGATAAACATACGGACGCACATGCAGGGTCAAAATTATGTGAAAAAAACGTAGAGACGAAAATAAAGACATATCGTGGACTTGTACCATAGCTCTAATGGGTTTCCTTTGTTCCTGCTTATGATATAATTTTCATAAACCTGAAGGTCTGAGCCTAAACCGTGCAATAACTGCCGGTTTATTTCAGACGTGCTATAAATGACAGATTTGGCATTTATACCATGGTATACCCAATGACCTTTTGTTGCACATGCGTAGTTATATAAATGGCTAAGGTACAAAACATTTATAGCATATGTTTCTCTTATATACGATTTATACTGTTATTTTTATACCGATATTTGGTTTCGTTATAGCAAATAGCGAGTAGGCGTATTCCGAATAGTATCAGCTTTACTTAATATGCATTTGAAATAATGAGATGGCGTGTCTAGTTACATTTAAGTATCTCTTGTTTACAAGACACTATCACTAATGTTGTGTGTTTGTATTTACGGTGTTGACTAATCTTTGCAGTCTGACTAATCATTGCAATCTGGAATACCATTTATTCCCCATAGTATTTGAACTGGGAAGTAATACATGCCCTGTAATTGCGTATTAAAGGAACAACGACAGTGAATTTCGGGCTATTTTTAAAGCCGTTATTGGGCTATATTACTAATGCCAAAACATATATCCCTCCTCCCCCACACCCCCAATTTTGAGACAAAAGTTCCCAATTGAAAGACATTTTGTTAAAGACGCGTGAGTGTGACAAGTTCTGAGAACAAAACTATTTTATATGGCTTTATTCATTTTAGTGTACTGAAAACTGTATTAAAGATACAATTAATAAAGGAGTGTTTACTGCATTTTTATCCAATTTTTAGAAAAAACGCGCTAAAATTCTCAATCTTTACGGTATGGGTTATGTTTCTAGAAACACAACGTAGCGTTCATGGGTACGTATAACCCAGACCATAGAAACACAACGTAGCGTTCGTGAGTACGTTTAACCTAGGCCATAAAACCACAACGTATCGTTCGTGAGTACGTATAACCTAGACCCTAGAAACACAGCGTAGCGTTTGTGAGTACGTATAACATAGACCATAGAAACACAACGTATCCTTTGTGAGTACGTATAACCCAGACCCTAGAAACACAACGTAGGGTTCGTGAGTACGTATAACCCAGACCCTAGAAACACAACGTAGCGTTCGTGAGTACGTATAACCCAGACCCTAGAAACACAACGTAGCGTTCGTGAGTACGTATAACCCAGACCCTAGAAACACAACGTAGGGTTCGTGAGTACGTATAACCCAGACCCTAGAAACACAACGTAGCGTTCGTGAGTACGTATAACCCAGACCCTAGAAACACAACGTAGCGTTCGTGAGTACGTATAACCCAGACCCTAGAAACACAACGTAGGGTTCGTGAGTACGTATAACCCAGACCCTAGAAACACAACGTAGCGTTCGTGAGTACGTATAACCCAGACCCTAGAAACACAACGTAGCGTTCGTGAGTACGTATAACCTAGACCCTAGAAACACAACGTAGGGTTCGTGAGTACGTATAACCCAGACCCTAGAAACACAACGTAGCGTTCGTGAGTACGTATAACCCAGACCCTAGAAACACAACGTAGGGTTCGTGAGTACGTATAACCCAGACCCTAGAAACACAACGTAGCGTTCGTGAGTACGTATAACCCAGACCCTAGAAACACAACGTAGCGTTCGTGAGTACGTATAACCCAGACCCTAGAAACACAACGTAGCGTTCGTGAGTACGTATAACCCAGACCCTAGAAACACAACGTAGCGTTCGTGAGTACGTATAACCCAGACCCTAGAAACACAACGTAGCGTTCGTGAGTACGTATAACCCAGACCCTAGAAACACAACGTAGCGTTCGTGAGTACGTATAACCCAGACCCTAGAAACACAACGTAGCGTTCGTGAGTACGTATAACCCAGACCCTAGAAACACAACGTAGCGTTCGTGAGTACGTATAACCCAGACCCTAGAAACACAACGTAGCGTTCGTGAGTACGTATAACCCAGACCCTAGAAACACAACGTAGGGTTCGTGAGTACGTATAACCTAGACCCTAGAAACACAACGTAGCGTTTATGAGTAAGTATAACGTAGGTCATAAAACCACAAGGTAGCGTTCGTGAGTACTTATAACCTTGGCCATAAAACCACAATGTAGCATTTGTGAATAAGTATAACCTAGACTATAAAACCATAACTTAGCTTTTGTGAGTACGTATAACGTAGGTCATAAAGACACAACGTAGTGATTGTGAGTAAGTATAACATAGACCATAAAACCACAACGTAGCGTTTGTGAATAAGTATAACCTATACCAGTATACCATAAAACCACAACTTAGCGTTTGTGAGTACGTATAACCTAGGTGATAAAACCACAACGTAGCGTTCTCGAGTTAGTATGACCTAGAACATAACACCTCAATGTAGCGTTCGTGAGTAGGTATACCATAGACCCTAGAACCATAACGTAGCGTTTGTGTGTACGTATAACCTAGACCCTAGAAATACAACGTAGCGTTTGTATGTACGTATAACCTAGACCCTAGAAACACAACGTAGCGTTTGTGAGTAAGTATAACGTAGGTCATAAAACCACAACGTAGCGATTGTGAGTAAGTATAACCTAGACAATAAAACTACAACGTAGCGTTTGTGAATAAGTATAACCTATACTATAAAACCACAACTTAGCGTTTGTGAGTACGTATAACCTAGGTGATAAATCCACAACGTAGTGTTCTCGAGTTAGTATGACCTATAACATAAAACCTCAATGTAGCGTTCATGAGTAGGTATACCATAGACCCTAGAACCATAACGTAGCGTTTGTGTCTACGTATAACCTAGACCCTAGAACCACATCGTAGCGTTCGGGAGTATGTATAACCTAGACCCTAGAACCACAACATAGCGTTCGTGAGTACTTATATAGCCTATACCCTAGAACCACAACGTAGCATTCGTGAGTACGTATAACCTAGACCCTAGAAACACAATGTAGCGTTCTTGAGGATATCTCACCTGGTCATATACCCACAATGCAGCATTCATGAGTGCGTATAACTTAGACCCTGGAAGATCCACAACGTAGCGTTAAGGAGTACGTCTTGTCTGAACCCTAGAACCACAACGTAGCATTCGTGAGTACGTATAGCCTAGGCCCTAGAACCACAATGTAGCGTTCGTGTGCACGTATAACCTAGACCCTAGAAACACAACGTAGCATTCTTGGGTATGTCTAACCTGATCATATACCCACAATGTAGCATTCGTGAGTACGTATAACTTAGACCCTAGAAGAATCACAGCGTAGCGTTAAGTAGTACGTCTTACCTAGATCCTATAAACACTGGATAGCGATCGTGAGTACGTATAACCTAGACCCTAGAAACACAACTTAGCATTCTTGAGTATGTCTCACCTGATCATATACCTATAACCACAACGTAGAATTCTTGAATACGTCTTACCTAGATCATATACCAACGTAGCGTTCGTGTGAACGTATAGCCTAGACCATAGAACCACAACGTAGCGTTAGTGATTACGTCTTACCTAGACCATTGACACAGAACGTAGCGTTTGAGAGCGCGTCTTACATAGACCTAGATTTACAACGTAGCATTGGTGCGTAGGTCTTACCTAGAACATATACCCTGACCGTAACCTTCGTGTGTACGTTTATCGTAGCTAGATCCTAGACCCACAATAAATAACTTAGTGTTAGAGAGTACGTCGAATCTAATACTTAGGCTCATGTTGTAGCGTTTGCGGGTACGCCTTACCGAGACCCCCAATATAGCGTTCGACAGCACGTATTACCTAGATCGACAACGTAGTATTCGTTATTACATCTTACATAGACACTAGACTCGCAACGTAGCGTATTTATCATAAGCCCACAGTGAAGCGTTGCAATGTACGAACTCTAGACCCACAACGTAGCATCCATAAGTATGTTTTACACAGACCCTAGACCCACATTTTAGTGTTCTTACGATCAGGACCATAGACACACAACGTAGCATCCGTGAGTACACTTTACATATACTCTAGACACAATGTAGCGTTCGTGTGTTTGCATTACAGGACCGAGACCAACAACCTAATATATCTAAGTACGTTTTGTCTAGACCCCACGCGTAACGCTCGTGAATACAGACCATACACTTACATTTTAGGTTTGTGAGTACGGACATTTAACCTACAATGTATGGTCAATGAATACGTCGACCCAGAAACGTAGCGTCACCTACACCCTAGATCACATGTAGTTTTCATGAGACCACAATGCAGCGTCATCTATATACTAGACCAATCTAGCGGTTGTGCGTACGAACCGTATACCACAACTAACTGCTATACACTAGGCACACATCGTAGCGGTCATAAGTAGAGTATGTAGGCCACATGATTGCGTCACATATATGCTTAGTGACGGATAGAAGGAGTTGTACTCATGCTATAGTTAGTAGGAGTTGTACTCATACCATACCATGAGGGTTAGTAGGAGTTGTACTGATGGACGGGTTTAAAGGAGTTGCACCTATGCAATGGTTAGTAAGAGTTCTACTTATGTAATGCTTCGTTGGAGTTTTACTCATGCAAGACCGTGAATACTAGTAGGAGTATTACGTATGCAAGACCACGAGGGTTAGTAGGAGGTGTACTCATGCAAGACCATGAGGGTTAGTAGGCGTTTTAGGCATTTACTCATGCAATGTTTCGTTAGAGTTTTATTCATTCAAGACCGTGAAGGCTAGTAGGAGTTTTACTTATGCAAGACCATGAGGGTTAGTGGGAGGTGTACTCATGCAAGACCATGAGGGTTAGTAGGAGTCATACAATGGTTAGTTGGAGTTGTACTAATGCACGACGGTAAAGGTTTGTAGGAGTTGTACGTACGCAAAACCATTAGGGTTAGCAGGCGTTTTACTTATGTAATGCTTGTTGGAGTTTTATTCATGCAATACCGTGAAGGCTAGTATGCGTATTACTTATTCAAGATCATGGAGGGTTAGTGGGAGGTGTACTCATGCACGACGGTAAAGGTTTGTAGGAGTTGTACGTACTCAAAACCATTAGGGTTAGAAGGAGTTATACTGATGCAAATGTAAGTAGGAGTTGTACTCATGCAAGACCGTGAAAGTTTGTAGGAGGCGTACATATGCAAGACCACTGCGGTTAGTAAGAATTGTACTATTGCAAGTGTTGGTAGGAGTTGTATTTATGCAAGAACTTGAGGGTTAGCAGGAGTTGTAAACATGCAAGAGTTAGTAGAATGTCGACTCTTGCAATACCGTGAGGGATAGTACTAGTTGTCCCGTGCAAGGCTAGGAAAGCTAGTAGGAGTAGTACACATCCAAGGGTTAGTAGGAGGTCTACTCGTGCAATACCGTGAGGGTTAGTAAGACTTGTCTCATGCAAGTCCATGTGGGGTAGTAGGAGGTGTATTTGCATGTGACCATGAGAGTTAGTTGGGGTTGTACCGCGAAGGTTAGTAAGAGTAGTACTCATGCAAGTCCGTGAGGGTTAGTAGAAGTTGTACTCATGCACGACTGTGATGGTTTTTGGGAGTTG
Organism: Cyrtodaria siliqua; assembly: GCA_037043455.1. NCBI lineage: Eukaryota > Metazoa > Mollusca > Bivalvia > Adapedonta > Hiatellidae > Cyrtodaria > Cyrtodaria siliqua. The sequence goes on from JAWPHD010009535.1 coordinate 24,868, forward strand.
TACTCACGCAAGGGCTACTTATGCAATACCATGAGGATTAACAGGAGTTGTACACATGCAAAACGTGAAGACCATGAGAGACTGTATTAGTTGTACTCATGGAAGACCGTGAAGGCCATGAGAGATAGTATGAGTTGTACTTAAGCCCAACTGTGAGGTTTATTATAAGAGATAGTATGATAGTATGAGTTGTACTCATGCACGACTAGGGTTTTTGGGAGATGTTCTTATGCAATAGCATGCTTGCTATTAGGAGTTGTACTCATGCAAGACCATGAGGATTAATAGGAGTTGTACTCATTCAATACAATGAGGGTTAGTAGGAGTGGTGCTCATGCAAGACCGTAGGTGTTAGTAGGAGTTGTACTCACGCAAGGGTTAGGAGGAGTTTTTTTTATGCCAGACCATTGGGGGTGGTAGTGGTTGTACGCATTACAGACCATGATATTTAGTAGGAGTTGTACTCAAGCAATACCGTGAGGCTGAGTAGCAGTTGTACTCATTCAACACTATGAGGGTTAGTAAGAGTTGTACTCACGCAAGGCCATAAGGGCTAGTATGAGTTGTACTCATGCAAGATCACGAGAGTTAGCAGGAGATGTACTCATACAAGACCACGAGGGTTAGTATGATTTGTTATTATGCAATACCACGAGGGTTAGTAGGAATTGTACTCATGCAAGACTGTGAGGGTTAGTAGGAGTTGTACTGATGCAAGACCGCGAGGATTAGTAAGAATTGTACACGTGCAAGACAAGGAGGGTTAGTAAGAGATTAACTAATGCAAAACCGTGAGGCTTGGTAATTGTTCCTGTCAGTTGTTTGTTGAAATTTGTTTTCCTTTACATGTAAGTGTGGTCTATGTGAATTTAGACAGTATAGAAATATAACAACCGCCGAAATACTGCGAGTATATATTGTTCTAAATTTTCTTGAAATGTGACCTAACTATTTCACGATTTATGAACAGCTCATGAAGTCCCACGAACAATTCTGAAATAGAATGATATGGCGGATAGTTAGTGCCAAATCACTAACGTCACTTCTTTTCCTGTTCGTGTACGGCAGAAGGAGCGTAGATGCGAATAAGCAAAAGGGCAAGAAGCGAAGATGCGAAGACGCAAAGAAGCAAGGATGTAGTAATGCAGGAGAATGGAGAATATTTTACACATTTCTTCAATATTACAACCTTTATTAACACTTTAGATCCCGACTATATCCTGAGACTAGTTGAGTTGATATATTTATTGACTGCCATCGAATTTGTATTTTAATTTTTATGTCTATAAAAAGACCGAGAAAATGAAGCATTTATATACTCTGCTTATACTCGTATAATATGTAATACAATTATTCTTTTTGGTTAAAATTTAGTAATTATATATTTATAGTTGACCACGGTAAGCGGCCTGGGTCGCTCAGTGGATAAGCAATCTCGCATATGACCCTCGGGAATTAGAGCATTGGCGGTGATATACGTGATTGCAACACACTTTCTTTATTTCCTCTCCCCTTGAGCACGCTGTCCTAATGTTATACCACCGTAGGAAATCGGCCATACCAGCCTCAAGAAGATGGCCATAATACAGATGATTTCAGATAATACCAGTAGATTCTGCTCATACCGTTGTAAATACAGATAAACCAACGTAAGTATACCTCAATAGTTATAATACACCTATACCTATTATTACAATACAGTCATACTCCGGAATGTATCACTTGGGCAATAATTATAACAAACCTATACCTGTAAGTATAGCACAATCATACTCCAGGATGTATCACTCCACTGCAGCAGTATACTTGATACACAGGAGCCTAAGGCTGTTAAGTGGCCCAAATTGAATCGTCGGACGTCAAACGTTTTACAGGAAAAGATAAAGTTATCTACATTGCAATGTTCATGGGTAGGAACCGTGGACCACAACTAAGCCTCACCTAAAACCTAGACCCACAATGTAGCTTCATGAGTACGAACCGTAGAACAAAACGCATCGTCACCTATACACTAGACCCACAATTAGTAGAGTCCGTAGATTGGAACTAAGCCTCACATAGACACTAGACCCACATTACAGCATTCATGCATACGAACAGTAGACCTGAACATAGCGTCACCCATACACTAGACCCACAGTACAGCGTTCGTGAATACGAACCATAGACCTGAACATAGCGTCACCTATACACTAGACCCACAATGTAGCGTTCATAAGTACGAACTATAGACCTTAACATAGACTATTAACTATAGACCTATACTCTAGATCCGCAATGTAGCGTACATAAGTACGGACCATAGAACCAAAACACAGCTCACTTACACCCAAGACCAACAATGGAGCTTCGTGAGTACGAACCGTAGAACACAACTTAACGTCACCTATAAAATAGACCCACAGTGCAACGCTCACGAGTAAAAACCATAAACTTACAACACTACGTCACCTAGACCTTACCCCCATAATGTAACGTTTTTTGAGTACAGACCATAGACCCACAACGAAGCGTCACTTATACCATATACCCATATTGCAGAGTTCACGAGTAAGGAAAACAGTCCCACAACACAACGTCACCTAGACCTACAAAGTAGCGTTCATTAGTACGGACCATAGACCCACAACACAGCGTCACCGATATCCACAATGTAGCGTTCATGAGTACGGATCATATACTTACAACATATACTAGACCCACAAGGTAGCGTTTATGAGATGAGTACAGACCATATACCCACAACACAGCGTCACCTATACACCAGACCCACAATGTAGCGTTCATGAGTACGGACCATAGACCCACAACACAGCGTCACCTAGATCCACAATGTAGCGTTCATGAGTACGAACCATATACCCACAACATTGAGTCACATATATACCAGACCCACAGTGTAGCGTTCATGAGTACGGACGATAGACCCACAACACAGCGTCACCTAGACCCACAATGTAGCGTTCATGAATACGGACCATAAACCCATAACACAGCGTCACCTATACCTTAGACCCATAATTTAGCGTTCCTGAGTATGGATCGTATACACATAACACAGTGTCACCTATACACTAAACCCACAATGTAGCGTTCATGAGGACGGACCATAATAGACCCACAGCATGGAGTCACCTATACACCAGACCCACAATGTAGCGTTCACGAGTACAGACCATAGACCCACAGCATGGAGCCACCTATACACAAGACCCACAATGTAGCGTTCATGAGTACGGACCATAGACTCACAGCATGGAGTCACCTATACACCAGACCCACAATGTAACGTTCATGATTACGGACCATAGACCTACAACACAGCGTCACCTAGATCCACAATGTAGCGTTCATGAGTACGGACAATATACTCACTACACAGCGTCACCTAGATCCACATTGTAGCGTTCATTAATATATACCATATACCCAGAACACAGCGTCACCTCCACAACGTAGATTTATGAGTTCGGTCCTTATACCAAAATACTGCGTCGTCTCCTATGCAATAGACGCTCAATTAGACTTTTACAGTAATTCTGATAAACTAATTAAGAAATAACTTAATATTGTTTTAGATAAATGGTTTAGGTTGTCCTTTAAATGTGTTTATTTATATTCAGTACCTTCACAAAACAGTATCATCAGATCATGTGTGCGTATTTTTATTTTTAAATTTTTATATGAACAAGTAATTTTTTTATTATTTTTTTTAACTTTTAACGCGATTATCAAATTTATATTATGTATTTGTTCTAATCAATATTGGCCATGCAGAGAAATACGACAACTTGTTTTAATTATTATGATTTATTACGAAATAGATCAATCATACATTTTTATTGTCAATAATGTCAAACACATGTATCACAGAAATGTAGTGTTAAACACAAATGTATGACATATAATGTTAAGCAATTGTATCATATATACGTAATTTTAAAGAAATGAGTCTCTTAAATACAAAGATATACAAATCATCACAGAAATATAACAGTATATACATATATCACAGAAAGATAATGTGAAGCAATTGAATCATATAAATATAATTTAAAGAAGTCAGTCTCTTAAATATAATGATATACACATCATCACAGAAATATAATAGAAAACAAATGTATCACAGAAATATAATAGTAAACACATGTATCACAGAAATACAATAATATACACATGTATCACAGAAATATAAAAATATACAAATGTATCACAGAAATAAAATAGTTTATAAATGTATCACAGAAATATAATAGTATACAAATGTATCACAGACATATAACAGTATATTCGTATAGAAATGCTTGACAGAAATATAATAGTATACTAATATACAAATGCATCACAGAGAAGTATAGTAAAACATGTATCACTGACAAATAATAGTGTATAAAAGTATCAGAGAAATAATTATAATAGTATACAAATGTATCACTGGAATATAATAATATACAACAAATGAATCACAGAAATATAATTAAACTTGAGCGATAACATGTTTTCAATTACTGAAAGTTACTTTTCCATCTGAACTATAGTTCATTTCTAATATATTTTAATTTAATCCAATGATATATTGATTATCAACGCATGTCGATTATAAAGAACACCGTATATTGATTGTAATAGACGATACGTGTGAAGATAACAATTAGGGTGTTGTAATACAATGTTATAATTACGTTGAACTGATGTATTTAACTATTGTTATATTTGTTTTAATCCAGCCACCACCATGGATGGTTACAGCAGTGGTTTGTCATTACGTCTTTATGACGTCATGGAGAGGGTCGGTGCTTCTAAAAGGATGAGGAAGTTATACCAGGACACGAGTATTACACGGGAGATTATTAATACGACTTCGTATCAAATACATAATCTCAATGCATCGGCATATACTTTCGGAAGTTCGTGCGAAGGAACAACGACTCCAGGTCTTGACTCTGATGTAGATAGTGTTTATTGTAATGATGAGTGGCCTGTTATTGATGACATTCATGAAGCCCCTGCTCATGGTCGAGTATTCCGCATGGTAAGGGATGATCATACTTACTCGGGTTATGTCAAACTTCAGCTAGTTGATAATTCGAGGCCACGTACAATATTTAATAGCGACATTAATAATGATTTTGAACTCACGGACAATAACGGGAGAATATGTTGGAAGCACACTACGCTTATTAGGACAGATACTGATAATCAATACTATCAGAGGCACGGACCGGCTGACTCTCTATTACCACATGTTGGCTTTAAGGACACAGACTCGGTCATGGCATACAGGTGCAGGACGATACCAGTTTTCGCAAATGAATGGATTGGTCGTCGACGATATTATGAATGGCCTTCGAGGGATCAACTTATCAAAATGAGTTCGTTAGGTTGTTTCGTTGTCGGTGTAGGACATCCATCTAGTCATGAATATCCGATAGAGTGGAGATTATCGTTCTCACTCCAGGAGAGAGAATTAATGTTCAGTTTGAATCCGACACAACACAAGTGTTATATTCTCTTGAAAATCATAAAGCAAGATATAATCGAAAAGTTTGTAGGGAAATCTATCTGCTCCTATCACTGTAAGACATGTCTTTTCTACACCATAGAAAATACAAGATCAGATATCTGGAGACCTGACAATTTATGTTACTGTTTAAGTCTTTGTTTGTATGTTTTATGGGTATGGGTTTATCACGGTATCTGTCCAAATTACTTCGTACCAGAAGATAATATGTTTGATCGGCATGAACTGATATGTCTGCGGAATCCTCTGTTGCTAGTGTTATATGGATTATTGCATGACGGATATTGGTTCCTGTTTTACCTACAGTGTGATAACATCGGACATATATTAATGAACAGAGCAGGATTCCAAGTGTACAGAGAAGTTGATGAGGAGAGGATGAAACAGGCTTCTGCAAATAAAATGCATGTGTTTATCTGTCTGCTCAATTTTCGCGAACACGTACTACGTATAATCAACGGAATTAATGATAACAAAGAAACAGTTTTAATGTTGTCAAATATGCTTCAACATTTAATGAACGTAATGACTATTACGGAACACACCGAAAAACAAACGAAGGAAGCTGTATCATACATTATACTACTCGCACAATTACAGCTTGCCCAACATCTTGCTGTTCTTGCCTTTACCGTTAACGATAATTTCGTAATTCGTCAGCTGATCCAGCTGAGTGCTTTTCATTTCCGTCAAAGCAGCAACTCTGACTTGATGCGCGCCAGATTAATGATCGCCACTGTGATGCTTAGGTTTGGGAACTATGACATGTGTGAACAAATCTTAGACACGATAGACATGGATGTTACAGCTAAGGTATTATCTAAGTGTGCTTGTTGTTTGAAACCATTAATAAGAACAAATAGTATAACGGAGATGATAGGTGACAGTGAGAATATACCAGCAAAATCTATATTTAGTTCATCAGTAGCAACATGTGTGCAATTCACCCAATCTCTTATGGAGATAATACCACCTCCTCTTAGCCTTGAAATGTACCGGTCTGTAGCCACACCTCCCGGATCACGGAATGGCGACGATGGCGACTGGTATGACTGGGCCGTCGTCGACGGGAAAGTGTATACATACTTCCTTCAGTATCTCGTGTTCTCTAAATTGAACAAACACGACCACAAACATGTAGCTATTGAGAACATGAAGTGGGTGATTCAGGATGATCCGAGTCTTAAGCATGCGGAGACGGCATACAATCTCCTAGGGTGGATCTATACACAGGAGAATAGGGTACAAGACGCGATTCAGTGCTTTCTGGAATCGTGGAGAATAAGGCCATTCCACAACGCGGCTAAATGGCACGTCCGGAAATTAGTGTTCGATATGTTCAGACAGTAACCACATAAGCACCTTCTTGTCCACATCAAGAAACTGCCGTTTGTGACATTTACATAGTATCCAAAAGCCGAAAGAAGGAGATAATGGGTTAATCTATACATGCCTTGCAAAATAATAAGTATTTGTCATCTTACATTGTCTACCTATAAATGATATTCGCTCGAATCTCAAAGTATATATACTGAAAAACAAACGTTTAGCAAGCCCTTATGCACATTTAGCTTAAATAAATGTAATTTTATTTTATATTTTGAAGTATTTGAAATCATGATCGGCATGATTTAGGTTGATCTTCGTTTTAACTTACTTTTTGTATTCAAATGTCAGTATCGGAGTTACCTCCCATTTAGTTAAAACATACTATTTCACATTTAAAAATGCAAATAAGGTAAAAACCAAGATTACACATTACAAAATGACTATTATAGGTCTCAAGTTATGAAAACCGCTAAAACAATCGACAATATCCTTGCCATTAAAAAGATATAGGGAACCAAAGTTTACCTTTTGTGAAATTACCTCCGTTTACATTGAAATAAGAGCGAAATTATAATTTCTGTCATACATGTAGATTACCAAATGTTGCTATTGTTTTCGCATATATCTTTTGATAATTATTCCCTTAAAATAACTGATAATTATGTAAGTTATGCTGCTAATGACCGCTTCTATACATATCCTAGAATCTGGTCAACGGGATTTATATGTTATTTACTTGCTAAACTTATTTGTATCAGTATATATATATATATATATATATATATATATATATATTAATCTACAACAATAAAGCTTAATTGCATACTTTTTTAATTTGTTTTATTGTTTGTCAAACTGTGTCCATTCAATGTCGAATGCACCTCGTATTGCTCGTCACATTTGCACGGTTGATGGTGTCGAAGGTTGAACTGACGAAGACTTGAATTCATTTATTTTATATTGATTACTTGTGATGACACGTTTTGTCTTCCGCTGCATTTTGTCCGCGATGTGGATTGTTCGTGATGCTGTGAGGTCCAAGATGATGTGATGTATGCGGTGCTGTATGCTGTATTTCGCGATTTTGTGATGTGCGTGATACTGTGATGTGCGTGATACTGTAATGTGCTTAATACTGTGATGTGCGTGATACTGTGATCTGCGTGATACTGTGATGTTACTGATACTGTAATGCACCTGATACTGTGATGTGCATGATGCTGTGATATGCGTGGTGCTGTGATGTGCGTGATACTTTAATGTACCTGATACTGTGATGTGCGTGATACTGTGATGTGCATGATATTTTGATGTGCGTAGTAATGTGATGTGCGTGATACTGTGATGTGCGTGATGCTGTGTTGTAAGCGCTGATGTAAGAACATGATGCTTTGGTGTCCGCGATGATGTATGTACATGATGATGTATGTCCTCGATGATGTGATGTCCTCGATGATGTATGTACCTAATGTTGTGATGTATGCGGTTTTGTATGCATTATTTCCGCGATTTTGTATGTGCGTGATACTGTGATGTGCGTGATACTGTAATATACCTGATACTGTGATGTGCGTGATGTGCGTGATGTGCGTGATACTGTGATGTGCGTGATGCTGTAATGTGAGTGATACTGTGATGTGCGTGATACTGTGATGTGCGTAATACTGCCGTATATCTGCAGTGTTGTATGTCCGTGATGAGGTAAGTCCGTGATGCTGTATATCTGCGATGCTGTACATATGCAGTGTTGTATGTCCGCGATTTTGTATGTCTGCGATGCTGTATATCCGCAGTGCCATATATTGATAATCTGGGGGTTGCCGACCAAAATCAAAAATTCATCAAAAAAACATAAAATCATCAACATTGTAGAAATGACCATAACATGGTCAATATCTGTCAAAAAAAATCAGAAAAAGCATCAAAAACATCAAATCATCAAAATTGTGAACTAAAATCACTAAAATTCTGGACCAAAACCCCATAACATGGTCAATATCTGTCAAAAAAACCATAACCTACCTATCCATGGACTCACTTCACCCGCCAGGTTGACAAAAGCCCACCTGTCCATGGCTCAAACATATATATATTTCTAGACCAAAAAATATATATATAGCTTCGCCTACCATAGCTTCACCATGGTCCCCCACCATGGCTTTACCTCCACACAAAGACTAACGATGCTCAACGTATCGTCTTACCAGCATGCCGGTGGCTTCGCCCGCCATGGCTTTGCCATGGTCCCACACATATAACGCCTAGAATGCAGCGAGGCTTCTGACCCACCGGTGACTTCGCTCCATTGGAGCACAGGGAATTGAAGGGGTCACCCGCCATCTCACTATAACTACAATATGTATTTTTGAGGTTTTGAACCATTATTTCTTTTTGAAAAAAATGTATTAAAGAAAATATATATATAAAAAAATAATGACGACTGTTTTAGAAAAATTAATACACCTGTTTGGAACAGGTGTAATAGATAGTCAAACACTATCGGTTGGTATAAATGCATTAAAAGAAGTTCCAAAGGATACTTCAAAAGAGGTTATTCAACCAGTTGAGTCCAAAGTGCTGGAAAGTGTAAGACGTGTAAAACCAGCTCCAAGAGTTAAATCAAGAATTCCAATTCCAGCTCCAAGAGTTAAACCAATCCCAGCTCCAAGAGTTAAACCAATCCCAGCTCCAAAAATGAGTACGGAAAACGCGAACTACATTTTACAATTACACCGGGAAGGAAGAATTAATGATGATCAGCTTAGAACGGGGCTAGATGCTCTTCCAAAGGAAACTCCAGAGGTTAAATCTCAAACATTAGAACATTTACATAAGAGACGACGACGACGACCTAACCAAAAACAACGCAAACGAGAAAAGCAGAAATCTGATAAACAAGATAAGAAATATGCTAAATTACGAGAGAATGTTATAAATGAATTGAAAGAGCTTAATGATAAAAATTTAAAAGAGCTTAATGATAGAAAATCTAAAGAAGAATTAAATCTGGTTGACAAACCAAGATGTGGTTATTTCAAAGCATACAAGATGTCTGTTGAGCAATACAAAGACCCTCAAAAACTATTACATGATAAGAAACCCATTATTACAGAACAAATCAGTGAAGAGCTGACAAAGATCAATGGATTAAAGTTTCAATTAGGTCTCACTATAGAGCTCTTCAAAGATAATGGTGCTACCAAAACATACATCACAGCAGTATTATCCAGCAAGCAATATGCAATTTTAAACTCTGAAAAAATAAATGAGTTTTACGATGAAGCATCCGCAAACATACCACAGAGCTTGGAAAGATTTACAAAGGCAGCATCAGGATTGGAAATTGACCACTGTGTTGATCTTTACTTAAATATTGCAAAGTACGAGCCGTTAAAAGGTTCTTCATATATTCCTTTGCCTAAAGCAGTAGCTGATAAGAAAGCGATTATCAATGTAAAAAATAAGGATGATCAATGTTTGTTCCATGCAATAAATTCTGCTTTAAATCCAGCCGCAGATCACACCGACAGGTTGTCAAAATATCCTAGTATAGAGTTCTTAAAGAAAAAGGGCATTGACTTTCCTACACCAATTTCTCAAATTTCCAAAGTAGAAAAACAAAACAATCTTGCTATTAACGTTTACGGGTACACCACATCAGATAAAAAAGTAAATGTTTTCCCGTATAAAATATCAGAACAACCAAAAGATATTGAGCGAATTAATCTGCTTTTAATATCTGAAGACGTTGAGGTTGAAGAAGAATCAGAGAATGATCCAAATAATGAAGAAGGAATCATAGATGACAAACCAACAACAACAACTAAAATAACAAAATATCACTATTGTTGGATTAAAAATCTGAATAGACTACTCTCTGACCAAAACAAACATAAAGGTCAAACTTACTTCTGCGATCGTTGCCTTCATGGATTTTCTGGAAAAGGACTACTTACCAAACACAGAGAAGACTGTGAAGGTATCAACAAAATTTCTTGTAAAATAGAAATGCCGCAAGAAGGTCACATACATTTTAAAAATCATGAAAATCAGATGCATGTACCTTATGCAATATATGCTGATTTTATGAGTACAATCCAGCCGCAATCGACTAAATTTGGAAAAAAATCTGAACTTCAAAATGTACACGAAGCTTGCGGGTTTGGATATCAGGTTGTCAGATATGATGGCAAAGCTAAAGAACCTGTTATTTACAGAGGTGAAGATGTTGTTGAAAAGTTTTTAAATCACTTAGAATGTGAGAAGAAGAGCATTAATAACAGATGTAATCACCCAAAACCCTTAATTATGACGCGGCAAAATGAGAAAGATCATAAAAAAGCAACACACTGTTGGATATGTGAGAATGAAATTGGAAGCGGTAAAGTAAGAGACCACTGTCATTTTACAGGTGAATACAGAGGCGCAGCACATAAAGACTGTAACCTGAAACTGAAAATAAAACCAGGTATAACAACCATCCCTGTTGTATTTCATAACCTCAAAGGATATGATAGCCATCTCATCATGAAAAAAATACACAAAATGACAGGTAGTATTACATGCATCCCAAACAACGCTGAAAAGTATATTTCATTTAGTGTTGGACAACTTAGATTCTTGGATAGCTTTCAGTTTATGGCATCTTCCTTAGAAAGGCTGGTGGATGCAACAGACAAATCTGATTTCAGACTCACCAAAAAAACGTTTGCAGATAAAACTGATCTACTTTTACGAAAAGGGGTTTATCCATACGAATATATGGACAGTGTGGAAAGATTTGAGGAAACGCAATTACCACCTATAGAAAAGTTTTACAATAGTCTCTCAGATGAAAGTATAAGTCCCGAAGATTACGAGCATGCTCAAAAAATATGGAAAGAGTTTAACTGTAAAACTCTTGTAGACTATCATGATTTATATCTAAAAACGGATGTAACTTTGTTGGCTGATGTATTCCAAACGTTCAGAAAAACATGCATGAAGGCATATAAACTCGATCCCTTGCATTACTACACAGCACCTGGATTATCTTGGGATGCTTTACTTAAACATTCTAAAATAGATTTAGAACTTTTGACGGACATTGACCAGCACTTGTTTGTAGAAAAAGGTATGCGTGGTGGAATTAGTATGGTATCAAAACGATATGCCAAAGCAAACAATCCACACGTAGCTGATTATAACCCTAACGAGGAAAACAACTTTTTAATGTATTATGATGCAAATAATCTTTATGGGTGGTCAATGAGTCAGCCACTTCCATATTCTGGCTTTAAGTGGGTGGAAACAGAAACGTTGCCAAAGCCAACAGAAGGAAAAGGATATTTTCTAGAAGTGGATTTGGAATATCCAAAAGAACTCCATGAATCTCACAATGATTATCCACTTGCACCGGAAACATTAGCAGTGAATAAAGTATGGTTATCTGAATACCAGACAGATCTGTTAGAAAATAACGTTATGACAGAACAACTAGTCCCCAATCTTATGGACAAAGAAAAATACGTGTTACATTACAAAAATTTAGAGTTGTATTTATCATTAGGCATGAAATTAACAAAAATCCACAGAGTATTAGAATTCAATGAAAAACCATGGATGGCATCATACATAAACCTAAACACAGAACTTAGGAAAAAAGCAAAATCAACCTTTGAAAAAGATTTTTACAAACTTATGAACAACTCTGTGTTTGGCAAAACAATATAAAATATACGCAAGCGAACTGATATAAAACTAGTCAAAACTGACGGCTCTGAAAAATGAAAAGATAAGAAGAATAATAGCTAAACCCAACTTTAACAGGCGGATAACATTTTCAGATGAATTGTCGGCATTACATGTAAACAAAACGAAATTAACATTAAACAAACCAATTTATGTTGGGATGGCAGTCTTGGATTTATCAAAGTACATGATGTATGACTGGTACTATAATACCCTGAAGAAAAGGTATGGAGATGGCTGTACTTTATTATACACAGACACTGACAGCCTACTGGTAGACATCAAAACGGAAGACGCATATAAAGACATGGTTGAAATGAAAGACGAGTATGATCTAAGTGATTATCCTCAAAATCACCCAATGCACGATGATACAAACAAAACAGTATTAGGTAAAATGAAAGATGAATGTGCTGGTGTTCCTATAGTTGAGTATATTGGATTAAGACCCAAGCTATATTCTATTTTGAGAGCGGATGAGCAGATTATTAAGAAAGCAAAGGGAGTAAAATAATATGTAATCCAAAAACATATCAACTTTGAAAACTACAAGGATCTATTGTTTAAGAAGAAAAAATACATCCATGAAATGAATATGATACGATCGAAAAAGCATCAAATATATGGCATAACAGTAAACAAAGTAACACTGTCACCATTTTACACCAAAAGATACATTCGAGAAGATGGAATTACAACTGATGCATATGGGTTTTATCAAAACTTATGCATTTTGGTATCAGCAGGAACAATAAGTAATTCTTCTTTAACAAATCCTCTTTGAGGCGCTGGTGCTTTTAAAAAATAAACTCTTATGCCTTGCGTCACCATATAACTATCAATCTTGTGAATATCTACACTCCACATTGGATCAGTTGCTCTGCGTCTTCCACCTTCTTGTTCCCCGGGTTGATATAAATATCTTACACTTGCATTCATACAGATAGGATCACCTTTTAATAGTTTTGTTTCAACAGGAGGGGGCTTTTTCGTCTCCACATTTATGGCTTTAACAACTTCTGGTAATCTCTTTACCCACTCTCTGTTGCTTTTTTGCGAATCCATTTCCTTAGCATACTGATAACCAAACAATCTTTCAGCTAATGTTCTGTTAAATCTTTCCACTATAGCTTGGTCTCTGTGTATCTCTGTTCTACCCCGTCTGATATTTACATTATGTTTGACCATCAACTGCGATACTGCACCCATGAATTCTCTGCCTGGATCCACTTGTAATAACTTTGGATATTTTAGATGCCGACTGTATATATTTTCAAATGCTTTGGCAACTTCTTTGCTATCCTTGGAAGTCAGCGGCTCTGCTTCTTTGTATCTACTCGTAATATCAACCACAGTTAACGCATATTTATATGTCTTGCGGCCACGACCAAAGCCAAAAGTGTCATGCGGCAGAAATAACAAATCAGCTTGATGCACTCCATTTTTAACGGAAACATCAAACCTGGGTCTAATTATTTTCTTTGGTGCGGGTAAATAAATCTGCCACACAGCTTGTTTCTTTAAAAATTCTAAGGCCTGTTTCTTACTGACACCAGCCTCTTTTGCTATTTTTTTTAACTGCTGTGTAACCTCTCCAAAATCCTTGTGGACTGTAATAAATCTTTTCCATTTTAAAGTATTAAGAAAATATATATATAAAAAATGGAAACTGCACAATTTAATGAACTGCTCTTAGAGCAATATAATAGCACAAAGACATTGGCAGACTTGGAAGTAAATAAAATATACACCATTACAAATACAAAAATACTGGATTTTTACCATGATCAATTCATGGTATTGACATTATCAGATAACAGTGAAGTATGGGCGCCTGATCATCTCAAAGATAGAATAGAGGAGGCAAGTGTAGAGCCACCATATTATATTCGACCACTTGAATTGAAAAAAAATAGCTATCATATATATAGCATGGCCCCAGATGAAATTAATAAACTTTATGACATTCATAGTGCATATGACTTAGTCATTCCAGACATTCATAGTGCATATGACTTAGTCATTCCAGACATTCATAGTGCATATGACTTAGTCATTCCAGACATTCATAGTGCATATGACTTAGTCATTCCAGACATTCATAGTGCATATGACTTAGTCATTCCAGACATTCATAGTGCATATGACTTAGCCATTCCAGACATTCATAGTGCATATGACTTAGTCATTCCAGACATTCATAGTGCATATGACTTAGTCATTCCAGACATTCATAGTGCATATGACTTAGTCATTCCAGACATTCATAGTGCATATGACTTAGTCATTCCAGACATTCATAGTGCATATGACTTAGTCATTCCAGACATTCATAGTGCATATGACTTAGTCATTCCAGACATTTGAAAAACAATGCTATTAACAATACTATTAAAAAAATTTGAAAATGGGTTAAAAAAATATATATATACTAAACAAAATAATGGACAATGCACGATTTGATGAACTGTTTCAAGCGCGAGTGCAAAAATCAGAAAATAGCGCAAAGAAATGGGGCAACTTGGAATTGAATAAAGTATACGCTATTACGGATACAAAAATAGTGAAAACTAAATATGGTCCAGCCATGATATTAACATTATCAGATATTAATGATATTATCAGTAAGGTATGGGCGCCTGGTCATCTCAAAGCTAAAATAGAGAAGGCAAGTGTAGAAGAATCATATTATGTGCGACCACTTGGTTTGAAACCAACCAAGAACAACAAAAATAACAAGTATCATGCCTTAGAATTTTTGGCGGTACTGGAAAGTGGAGAACCGAAAAAGAAAAAGAGTCACGCCAAGACAGAGAAAAAGAGTCACGCCAAGACAGTATCCGAGTCTGAGAGCGAGGCTAAAAGCGAGTCTGAAAGCGAGGCTGAAAGCGAGGTTAAAAGCGAGTCTGAGTATGAAGATAGCGATTCTGAACCTGAAGTCGTGGTTAAACCAAAAAAGGAGGCGGCTGTTAAACGAAAAAAGTGAAATAACGAAGATGAGACCGCCGCAGCTTAGAGTTTAAAACTATTTTTATATAGTTTTAAACTATGAACTCAATTTGTACGCTACAAATCCAGTTGCAGCCATGCCCACCACAATAAACGTAATTTCTCTATTCTGTTGATCCGGAGATGGTGTATAAAAATCACTCAACTTTGGCTACGATTCCAAAAGCAAATGTTTGCCAGTTATGTAATAATACTGTTTCATAGCTTGGTCTACATCATCAAAAGTCTGCCCTGCATGATGCTCTTTTTGTAGTTGCTTGTTAATAAAATCTAATCTCTCTGTTATTTTTTTATTCCACGCCGCTTGTGCTGCTTCCAATTGTTCTACGGCTTTGTCATGCCTTTGTCTTTCCTCATCTGAATGACTTCCCATTTTTGAAAAGAAATAATTTGAACCGCTAAATGCTAATGCGTTTGTTAATGCGCCACCGATCATCATTGCTACTGCGCTTGCCATTTTTTATATATATTTTTTATTTCATAATATTCGCAGGAATAATACCTTGCTTAATCAACATATCCCTCGTAGCCATTGCTAACATTATATCCACAGACAGCATCAAAACATCTGCCATATTTAAATCCACTTTAGGGGCTGGTCTTTTTAGTACTTTTCTGCCAATCTCAGAATATCCAATAGTTAAAAGTGTTTCCACTCCAGCGTGATACATCATATTTACAATTTGTTTTACGTCAATACTTGCTGCCATTTTTTTATTATGAAAAAAATAAAAATAAAAAAAATCAAACGGGTCTTTTGGTGCAACATGAACAGGTTGCACAGCTACAGGTGGTGCTACCGATTTCTTGTTATAAATATACAAACCCAAACCAGCAAAGCCTACTAATAAAATCGGTGAAATATAATTTGTGTGTTCACTCTCTTGGTTCTCCACTTGGTTCTCCACTTGGTTCTTCATTTTTACTATCGACATTTTTATTTTTATTAAAATCAATATGTCGAACAGTTGTCAGCATTGCTGTAAATGGCGCTAAGTACATTCCATACTTGTAATACAACTCACAACACGCACTTGTTAAAGCATGTTTAATAAATGGGTCTTCCTCCAAATCTTCTGTCAGTTTTGGTGGATTGGTTATATTAAAATATTTTAATACTCCCATCACATACAACTTAATAAAATAATTGCCTAAAGTCTTGGCCATGCTTGCCCCAAGTCTTGCTTCATATCTACAGTAAAGTTTATTAATTTCATCTGGGGGCATGCTATCTATAGTCGTGAGTTGTATGTCTTTACCCAAATATTGACGACTACCACCGCCAGCCACTATGGCTGATAATCTTTCTTTTTTTGTTTCTTGTTGATTTGATTCATCTGTGAAACGTTCCGTGGAATCTTCCAGTATGATACCTTGTAATAGTTCTTCCGCATTCATTTTTATAGTAGTCATTTTATTTTTTATTTTGGAATAAACATAAAATACGAAACAACCAGCTGTGATATTCACCACACAACTAGCAATGGTTAGTATTGTTAATAGCATTGTTATTAACAATGCTATTTTTTTTTATTAGCATTACTCATTTGCTATTAGCATTACTCATTTGCTATTAGCATTGCTATTAGCATTACTCATTTGCTATTAGCATTGCTATTAGCATTACTCAATTTTGAAAAATAATCTTCGTCAAAGGTCCCGTTAATGTGTTTAATTTCAAAATCCTGGTAGGTGACGTCGCAGTCTGGAATCATCCTTAAAATTAGCGCTGAGGTAATAACACTTTTAACCAATTTTTTTTCAGCAATGTCGCACTTTAATCCAATCACATATTTGTCCACAAGTCTAAATTTGTCCCTTTTTTTTACGTTAGACCACAAGACGATTGAGTTTTTAATGTCTTGCTCCATTTTGGAAAAGTTGGTGTCTTCTATCCACAATAAATCGTTGAGACTGTCTTTAGCTTCGTCCGTGTACACGTCGGGGATGATAAATGTTCCTCTGTTGGTGATCAGCGTCGACGTGTCGTTGTCCGGGTTGTCCAAAATCATGCCACATTTTCCAAAGCTCAGCAGCCCCAAATGTCTTTTTCTTTCCTTATTTGTTTCTCGTTTACTACAATGTAGAAAAAATTGATAAAACCTCATTTTTTAAACTAGTACTCCAAACTCTTAATGGGAGTTCAAATAAATTAGCAACATGCTGTTAAAATTATTCAACCCAATAACCAGTGGGTTGGTCAGTCCTCAAAATTAACTTGGAATATTTAGTCTTTGCTAAAGCTTTTCTTATTCTGGTTCTCTCTTCCAGCGTTGGAATAACATCATTTTCTCTCAAACAATTTTCATAACTATCTCTGTCCTTGGTGTAAAACATACACAACCATTTTGCTTGCTCCCGCAAATCTTTCAATACAGAATTATATCTCTGTGAAATGACCCACACTGATTGTTTGGCGTGACGACCAGAGAATGCCAACTCTGATAACATATCTTTTTTCTTTGTTAATTCTTTTGTGGCGGAGCAATCATCAATGATGTATAATGTAGGCTTGCCAGCATATTGTTTGAAAAATAAACGCAACAGTTCTTGTAGCATTTCTTTGTCGTTGCTCACGGGATTGACAATTGTTATTTTTTTATCTCTCGGATGTCTTACATCACCTATCCAGGGTCTATTTTTATAAGCCTCGTTCCACTCTATGGTTGGACACAATATAATTATATGTTCAAAAACTCCAACATACTCTTGTTCAAGTATGTCAAGAACAAACTCTGTTTTGCCGCAGCCTGTCTGACCACAGATAATGGCACTGTGTGGATATTTAGGATATTTAGTATCGTACTTCTTTGAATCTTCCATCTTCGAAATTGATTTGCGCATCATTTATTATATATAGATAAATATTTAAAAGTTGATCTGCATCTGCTTTTTTATTTATCAGTATCGTTATGCCTTCACTGCCGTTTTCTATTCTTCTTCCACTGCCGTGTAATAAATTGTCATCACATGTTCTAAGGTCAAGCCACAAAGCATATGCTTTTGTTAGATAGGTCTCAAGAGAAACATGGGTAAAGTATAAGTCCCTCGCTACTACGTCTGTCTCTTTGTTTCTTTTTGAGGTTAAGGCAAAATATTTGTTGATTTCATCCCAATGCTGGTATGCCCTCATGCCCTGACTATACAACTGATTTGGTACGCCCTCTATTGTCATTTCAACCTTTTCAATCTTTGGGTTGTAAAAGGATTCCGTGTTTGTTCTTTCTGGGTCTTCAAACAGTATGAAAATACCTTTCATGCTCCGTTCTGGTGTATTAATGTTGATATTCCAAAGGGTATCATATTTGTTTGCTATTATTTTTCTGTGTCGCAAGATACGATCATACATAAATGACATCTTACCATTGGTTTGCTGTCTTATTTGTCTGGCTAATTCAACATCACTAACCATATCAAATTCCAAGCAGATATTTTTTATTACATAAGATGCATCAGCATCACTGCTTTTGATAACTTTGTTAAAATCGTTAAACGTTAATTCATATTCTAACCTATCACCAAGCCCCGCCTGATAAAATGGCATATGACTTTCTAACATTTCAAAGTCCAGTGGAATACAAAATCTATTTCCATAAGCTGCTGCTATAGCTTCATCTTTGGTGTCTGAGGAAGCATCTCCCGCGCCAACTCTATGTTTTAGCATGTTTGCTTTACCCACACCTTGGTAAGCTATGTTTATTCGTTCGGTAGGGCTTTTCCATAAATCTACATAACTGTGATATATATCACTGTCATCTATTGACATGACTTCTTTGCCACTTATTCTGATTGTCATTTTTTTCACAATTGATCTGCCCAGATTCTGGTATACAGTAGCGTTGGCGTCTGTTCTGCTCTTAAGTTCTATTTCAAAGGCAAGACGAGCAGTACGTGGAACTATCACATCATTAGTACTTAGATTGGGAAATCTCACAAGCAGTTGCTGGTTTTGGTCTATCGTTGAAGGGTTGTTAGTAATAACTACACTTGTGCGGATGCCCTTGGCACCATGAGGTTCTCTTAGTTTTCTATGAGGATTGAGCTTACTTCCGTAAGCTGACATGTTTTTAAATATATATATATTTTTTTTTTTTTTAAATTAAAATAAAAATAAACAATGTCTGAGTTTGACAATCCTACGTTCGATCCAGATGCTTATGTAGATGAATTACTTGATGAAGAATTTATACAACCTGGCTTAGAATTCCAGAGACAAATTGTAAATGAAAATAATCATATTAATCAGCTTCAAGGGGAAGATAAAATAAAAGAACAGCTCACACAAAAAAAGTGGTTAGTAAATCAATTTTTTACTGAAGTTAATGCTGAGATCAGCGGAATTGATTATAAAGATGATTTTAGAGTGGCTGAGGACAAAATCGGTAGAACAATGTTATATACAGTTCGGTTGGGGAAGGATGACGTCCCACTTACCTATTATAGGGGAAATAATCCAAACGAAGCAATCAAGTTTTATAAGCTGGACACTTTAGTTAAAAAACATGGTATTGACTTTGTGAAAAACACTTTAAAAATGTATGATTATTTAGTTCCACGTGAAAGAGTTGCTCGGGGTAGGGCAGAATTAGCAGCCTTGGCAAAAACAAGAGATACCATCGCTGCAGAGAATATACCATTGCAAACGTTTTCAACAACTGAAGATGTACAAAATACAGTAGATGCTGTAAATACAATTAAGAGTAATTTGAGTAATACAATAGAGAAACTTATTCTAAAACTGCTGTTCAACCAGAAGATCTAACACTGCGAGAGATACGAGGTTTAGATAAGAGATTGCAAAGCTTTCGTGGAGAACTTACTAATAATCTCTCAAAGCTCACTGAGCTTGATAAAGATATAGCAAAAGAAAAACAAAAATAAGAACAGGTTAGCACCCCCGTGCAGGAGGATGAGTTTCAACAAGAGCGCCTACGTGACAGAATAAAAAACTTAGAAGATGAAAGAAGTGTACGACTTGAAGCGGAGAGTGAAAACAAAGAAGCATTACGCAGTCAAATAAACAGGATAAAAGAAACTATAAATAAGGTGTTAAAAGAAGACACAACATTGGGTGAGAGAATCAAAACCTTGTTTAGGGAGCAAGGTATTACTATGGTTAGTATTTTGACTGCCTTTGGTATGATTATTGGGGTATTAGTTGAGGCCATTATTCCCACATCAAGTGCTGCTTCAACTCCAAAACCTGATTCATCAAGTGCCAAGGATTGGATAAAAAAACAACTAGGTAATCTTGGTAAACTTCTTTCCAACCTAGCTGGTAAAGCTGCAGCAGCTTTACCAGGAGTTATTGGTGCAACAGTATCATGGTTTTTATCTGCAACAGGTAATGTTATTAATTGGCTTGCTAACAATCTATGGGCTTTGCTTGTTGCCGCTGTTGGGTTGCTATATGTGGCAGCCAAAGAGTGGTTTAGTAAATCTCGTAGATAAGTAATGCAGCAATACCTATTACTATAGTACCAACAATTATGGTTGTTTTGTTATCTTCGTGTTCAATCGCTATTTTTTGTATTGGTTCCACAGTTTTATGTATTGATTTATCAGAATGTTCCGGTAAAAATTTCTTTGTCGTGGTGCCTTGAAAAGGTTGAACACTTTTTGGCGGTACTGGTTTTACATTTACATCATTATTTAATCCTAATGCTTGTGCATCGGTTGCTATTACAATTTCATTATTGTAGTCTTGTATTGTTCCAATTCTTAATTCCATGTCACCCGGAGACATGTACAATCCACTTCCATAGACAAAATTAACTTTACTTCTTGCATATTTTAGGGTGGTTTCATATCTTGAAATTTGACTGGGCAAGTTGATGGGGCTGTTTATTGCATCTTCTAATATCTATGTTAGCTAAAAATTGTTTCTGTGCATCAAATGCCGTTCCAGTTCCAAGTATATCTGTTTTTGTTTGGGTTTGTGAGCCAAGGATTGCCCAGCAGTATGTTCTTATGCTGTCATTGATGCGTTCTACTCCAGCTTTTGTAAATCCCGCAGAATTATATAGTATAAAAGTAGACCAGCTGTTGTCAGCCTCAGATACTTGGGCAATGTAATAAATGTGATATGTTTTATCACTCTCATAGACTGTAAAACTCATCGTTTTGTTGTCGTATACAGTATTTTCCAAAGGATGATAACCAATATGTGTCCAGTAATTATAAATTGTTCCTAGACCATCATTATAGCTTTGTTTTTGTCTCCGGTCTGAATATAAGTCAACGTTAAACTCCTTGCATATTCTCTCGTACGCGTTTCGGTTATATGTGTTATTAAACGCATTCCAATTTAAGTCTTGCGGCATTGCTACACTCATCTCAAATAATATTCTTCTGACTTGGTAGTAGACATGAAATCGAAATAACGAACCCACCAAGGCATCAGCTTTTAGATGGTTGTTAAAATCAATACCACATCCAGTTGTCGCGCACCAAATGGCAAAATTCAACTGGTTCTGCCAAAATAACATCCAATCTGTCTCCCAGCGTTGGACTATAGCATCTGATTTGACGTATGGGAGTTTGTATTTTTCAAATACATTGGGAAATGATGCTTTAAAGTCTTTACCGTTTGATGTAATGACTATGTTTTGATTTATTATATCTATCACTTTCTTGCTGAAAGTACTTAAATAGTGAGCATCCGGGTTATATTTAAATTCTTCAGAAATCATTTTTATTTATATATATATATTAAAAAAATGTTTCATACCATTTCAAACATAGACAACTCTATTAACTTACAACAGTATGTCGATAATAGAAATGGAGATAAGCGCGTTGGATTGCAAAGTTTTACATACACTATCAGTTGGTTTAATGTTGATGGAGAAGTCATAAAGACAAAAAAAACAGATAAAACGCACCATATATCAGGTGGACTCTATAACTTTCAAGACTTGGTAGAAAGGTTTAAAAGGCTTAATGAAGATATTATCCTAGAGATTTATACGCAAAATGCTATAGCAGTTTTAGATACGCCAATAGAGACACGAATGTCAACCCGTCTTTCAAATATGCTGGGATTCAAGGACAAAAGATGGATAAAAGGTGTTCGTGTGGGAGATTGCCCAATTGATTTAGCTCCTTATAAACAGCTCTATGTTCATCTGGAACAAATTAATACAAGTGGTAATTATTTCAATGGTAAACCAAGCACTGTTATAGGGGTTGTACCTGTAGTAAATAAGCAGTATTGAGATATTGTATATACACATTTTTATCCTGAATATCACCGTCTTGTGAATGGTGCAATTCCTGAATATCACCGTCTTGTGAATGGTGCAATTTCTGAATTAAAAATAGAAGTCAGAGATGAGTATGGCAACAAGATAGATAATCACGGCTTGCCCATGAGTTGTGTTTTAGAAATTATTTAAAAAATTATATTTTTATAAAAAAACGATGAGTATATTTGGGCCTAAAAAAACAGAAGACTTAGAGGCTTTGATAAATGATGTTCAAAATGTATATAGGCGAGTTGTGCCTATTGTTAACCGAGTTGATAATCTTAAATATGGGATTATAACACTATGTGCGGAGCCTAAGGGTCCAATTGCAATGAATAGAGTACTCTCATTTGGTAACGGTGGAGCAGAAACAAATGTGGGGTATGTAATGACACGCCGTGGTCGGATTATGGGAATAGGTTTAGCAAGTGAACGATTAGTTGGTGACGTATCTGTCATAGTTTTTGTCAATGGTGTTGAACAACCCAATTATGGTATAACGCTTCACACCACCCCACGCAAACACGATAACTTTGATAGTCCTTTAGAGATTGATGCTGGTTCTGCTGTCAACTTTGTATGCAAGGTTGCTAACGCTACCGCTGTAAATACGGTGGTGTCATTATTAATTGAATTAATTTAATTCTTATTAAAAATGAAGCAACCGACAGCACCAAGTTTATATCCTCCGTTGTCAGAGGACGTACAGAATTATAGATTACAAATAATTTCAGAGATTGAACAAAAGTTAATTACAGAGCGAGACACACGCAAGTCTCTTTATAAAAAATATAAACGTGGTATTAATATCACGGATGGAATTGACACTACCTTAATATCTGCAGGTGTTATTATGGCTGGGATTGGATTTGTTGTTCCAGTTTTGTTACCTTTAGAAATAGCAGCAATACTATGTGGAGCTACAGGTGTTTGTATTAATTTCATCAGACGCAAGCTTAATGTAAAAGCTCAAAAACATCATAAAATAAAAACTTTGGCAGAGTCTAAGTTGAATAGTATAAAGCAATATCAAAAGCATTGAGTGATGCACAGATATCTGAGCAAGAGTTTAAGTTGATTTTGGATGAACTGGAGAGATACTATCATTTGAAAGAACAAAAGACACTTGAAATTAGCGAAGTTCAAAAAAAAGAACTAGTGGAGCAGGGAAGAAAGGAAGCAATGGCAACCTTACAAAACAATCTAAAAAGTGTGTGATAAATTGTTTTAGTAATGTGTATGAGTATGATCCACCACCTTTGTATTCAACATAGCCCACCGGTCATCTCACTATAATGTATTAAGGAAATATATAATACGAAAAAATAATGGAAATCAATGTTTGCAGATTTCTTAAAATTAGATTACACAATCCATGTAAAAATAAGACTATAAAAGATTCTAATTATTGCAGTTTGCATAAGTATCTATTAAAAAGTCATGTATTACCATGCTCAATATGTAAAAAAGGTACAAGAGCAAAAAATAAAATTTGTGCTGATTGTGGTGGAGTTTCAGTCAGAATAGTGGATAAATTTATTGGAAATTTAAATTATAATGCTGAGTGCTTAAAATTTAGACGTATTCAGGTTTAATCACATTATAGCGAAGTCACCGGTGGGCCAGAAGCCTCGCTGCTTACGCATAACGAGAATTTTTTTTTTGAATTTGTTTAAGAAAAAATAAATCAAAGTATAAAACAAATATGGGTATAGAAATCGAATATGATAATAATGGTAAAGTGAATAAGATAACATTGAAAGATTTACATCTAATTGAATGGGATGATATGATGGATATGGATGATTTAATAGAAGATGAGTATGAAAACTTTACAATAGGATCTCTTGTAGATTATAATGATTATACAAAAAAAGACAGTATGTCTATAGGTATGTGTTTAGAGGAGTCTATGTACTATTTTCAAGATCGCCGAAAATATTTAATGGGAATGGACGTTTCCGACTTTTCATCATGGTGGGACACTGACGACACTCCTGATGATGAATTGTGGTTAATGCTAACAGACTTACGATGTGAGAAGATGTGTGAAGATGAGATGCGTCAGATGTATGTAAATGAGCCACCCTTCATCAATGATGATGATGAGGAGTGGGAGCAAAATGATGTTTGGGTGAGTGAGGATTACTCGGATGAAATAATTAAGAGACACATAGAACAAGAACTAGAAAAGGGTATAGAGGCTCATACAGCAGCTGCAGCATAAATTATAACATGAAAATGTTACAATTTAATAATGGTTCAAAACCTCAAAAATACATATTGTAGTTATAGTGAGATGGCGGGTGACCCCTTCAATTCCCTGTGCTCCAATGGAGCGAAGTCACCGGTGGGTCAGAAGCCTCGCTGCATTCTAGGCGTTATATGTGTGGGACCATGGCAAAGCCATGGCGGGCGAAGCCACCGGCATGCTGGTAAGACGATACGTTGAGCATCGTTAGTCTTTGTGTGGAGGTAAAGCCATGGTGGGGGACCATGGTGAAGCTATGGTAGGCGAAGCCATATATATATATTTTGGTCTAGAAATATATATATGTTTGAGCCATGGACAGGTGGGCTATGTATTTTGTCAACCTGGCGGGTGAAGTGAGTCCATGGATAGGTAGGTTATGGGTTTTTTGACAGATATTGACCATGTTATGGGGTTTTGGTCCAGAATTTTAGTGATTTTAGTTCACAATTTTGATGATTTGATGTTTTTGATTTTTTTTTTTGATTTTTTTGACAGATATTGACCATGTTATGGTCATTTCTACAATTTTGATGATTTTATGTTTTTTTGATGAATTTTTGATTTTGGTCGGCAACCCCCAGATTATCAATATATGTGCCGTATGCCACGATGCAATGCAGTATATGCGCGATGCCGTATATCCGCGTTACCGTACACCCGTGATGCCGTATATCCGCAGTGCGGTATGTTCGACATGCTGTATATCCGCAATGTTTTATGTCTGCAATGCTGTGTATCTGATATGCTGTTTATCCGAGATGCTGTATATCTGTGATGCCGTATACCTGCGAAGCTTCATATTGGTGATGCGGTACATCCACGATGCTGTATATATGCGATGCCATATATCCTTGATGCTGAATATCCGCGATGTCGGCGATGCTGTATGTCCGCGAAGTTGTAAATCCGCGATGCTGTATATCCGCGATGTTGTATATCCGCGATGCTGTATATTTACAGTGCTGTATGTCCACAATGCTGTATATTCACGATGCTGTATATCCGCGATGTCCGCCATACTGCATGTCCGTGATGTTGTATGTCCGCGATGCTGTATGTTCGTGATGCTCTATGTCCGTGATGTTGTATGTCCATAATGCTGTATATCCACGATTCTGTTTATCCGCAGTGATGTATTTCCGGGATGTTGTATATCCGCGATGCCGTATATCCGCGATGCTATATATATGGAGTGTTGTATGTCCATGATGTTCTATATCCATGGTGCTGTATATCCGCACTGCCGTATATGTGCAGTGATGTATGTCCGTGATGCCGTATATCCGCGATACCGTATATCCGCGATGCGGTATATCTGCAGTGCTGTATGTCCGTGATGTTGTATATCCATGGTGCTGTATATCCACAAAGCCGTATATATAATATGCACTGCTGTATATCTGCGACGCTGTATATCCGCAGTGATGTATGTCTGCGATGTTGTACATCCATGTTGTTGTATATCTATATAGCACCACGGACATAATATAACACCACGGAAATACAACACCGCGGACGTACAGTCTCACGGACATCAGCATCATTACCTCGGACATATATAACACCCCCGTCATACAACATCGTGGATATACTGCGTTGGGGATATACTGCACTTTTGATATACAACATCGCGGATATACAACAACATGGATGTACAACATCGCAGACATACATCACTGCGGATATACAGCGTCGCAGATATACAGCAGTGCATATTATATATACGGCTTTGTGGATATACAGCACCATGGATATACAACATCACGGACATACAGCACTGCAGATATACCGCATCGCGGATATATGGTATCGCGGATATACGGCATCACGGACATCCATCACTGCACATACGTGAAAAGGAAGAGAGAAGTCGCCTCTAAAATGAAATCAGGGAGTGGAGCATCAGCAACAGTCCGTTGGCCATTCATGGAACTGATGGCATTTCTAGAGCCCTACATAAAAGAGGCCAGGTATGTGTGCTATTTATCATATATTGGATGGTTTTATTACAGTGAACACTTGATACAACGACACATTTGGTTCCCAGAAATATTGTCATTATATTGAATTTGTCATTATGCTGAAATATGAAAATATAATCGGAACGCGTCACTTTGTTATCCAAAACAGTGTCAGTATAAAACATAATGATGTATCCTCACTCTATTGTGCCTTTAACTGGGCGGAGGACATTGTAAGCAACAATAACAACATCAACAAAGTGTAATGATAATTATATCATATCGTCTGTCTTTATATCGAGAACCCACTGTATTTCTGTACTTCATTTTGGCTCGATTGTGAAAGAATGCTTTTAAAGTGGGTCTAACCACACCTTACAATTTAGATTATTATTGTCAAACTAATGTTATAATAATATCGATCAACTTTTATAATTATTAATTATCATGACAAACACAGAATACAATCTATATATCCATTTGCACTCAGATACTGCATAATTTAATCGTCAATATAACCCAATATGCACTCTATATGTCTTCGCTTATTTCAGTACTGCCAGTAACATGGATACAGAAGATCCCTTGGAGGATGACGCCGGTTCTGTGGATCATGATGCCTCCAGCCAGGCCAGGCAGGACTCAAGGTTAGTGTACCTGTACATAGATGTCTATTACTGTGCATCACCAAAGCAGCCACGTCTTACACGTGCTTCTTGCCAGGGCACTGTGTATACTCTAGTGAAGTAGTCCCTGAATTGCACGTTAAGAACCTCGGTTCCCCGCACTAGCTAGTGGACAGAAGCCTTCGACTGCCTCCTCTTGGTAGTCCTCCAGAATGGTGGCTGTCTGTGCTGCTGTTGTGTCTTTTTGCAAAAGGTTGTAGAGAACTACAGATGCCTTCACAATAGCCTTTGTTGTTGACACAGTGACTCCAATTTTTGTGTAGAACACCCTCCATCGTGTCGCTAATATGCCAGAAGCACTTTCCACGATTCTCCGAGCACGTGACAATTTGTAGTTAAAGATGTGTTCATCAGTACCACATCCTCTGCCTGTGTAAGGACGCATTATATGCTCCTGTAATGGAAACGCCTCGTCACCTATGATCACATAGGGCATTGGGCCAAACTCCGCAGCTCCCGGCAGAACACTAGCTGGTGGCAAGCTAAGCTCTTTTGACATCAGGGCTGTTCCAAATCTCGAATGTGCAAATATACCGCCATCGCTGTTTCTTCCATATGCTCCTACATCGATCATGATGAACTGCAAATTGGCATCAACTAGCGCCATCAATACAATAGAGAAAGTGCCTTTGTAGTAGTTGAAGTGTAGTGATCCTGTAGTTTTCGGAGCTCGAATTACAATGTGTTTCCCATCAATTGCACCCAAACAGTGTGGGAACTGCCATATTTCCCTTAAGTCATCTGCCAGTGATAGCCAATCCTCAATATTCTCAGGCATCTTGAGGTAAAGCGGGGAAAGTTTGTCCCAGATAACCTGGCAAACCTCTGGTATGCATTTCGATATTGTCGGTTGGCCTACTCTGTATGAAAATGCAAGGGATGTAAATGTTTCTCCAGTTGCCAGAAATCTGAAATGACAGAAATAATATTGTGAGCAATAATTATTCAAGCTGATTCGAGTGTCACGCTTAAGTAATTCTGGTCGGTCCCGTAGTGGTTTTATTTTGAGCATCACTATATATAAGTACACGGTAAACGTTGTACAATATTCAGACCCTTCAGTAAAACATATAAACAAAACAAAAGGCTTAAAATGCAATTTTACCAATATTTCAAATATTAATAGATAATAATAACTAAAACAAAAATCCTAACCATATCAGGATCATTTCTGCACTCATCATGCTAAAGAAAATGCTAAATTTTACATGCCTTCACCGGCCTTTTAAGAAGTTATTCCAATTTGATGAACCCGTGAGGTAAAATCAGCTAAATAGGCTGCCTAGTTTTAGGACGTTTTTGATAGTTTCACATTTTCATAGAGCGTTATTATTCATGAATATAGAAATTCAGATAACTATTACTGTGTATGGAAACCATTAGAACGCACTATTACTGTGATGGAGTTTGACCTATTTCGAGATTCCATATACTGCATATAGTGCACAGTGAAGCGTGAATTTGCTGTACCCCTCGTGTATGGAGATGGTTAATTGCGAATTCCATTTTCTGTATATGTTTTTGAATCGATGTGAAATACATTTTGTTCTAATAAAATTCCAAGGAAGATTTATATAGATGTATATGGTTTTTATAGTGAGTATAAAGTTGATTAAGACCTCACTGTCCAGATCGCCAATACTCGGGAGGCGTTTCATGAAAGTAATGTGTTACTGGAACAGCCTGACGTCATAGCAATCCATTTCCGTTTTGATCCGGCCATTCCTCCATTTTGTTTTCTTTTGTGCAGCAAGAGTGCTCCAGTTAGGACGAAACAATTTATCTTAAGTAGAATATGTGCAAGTTTACACTCTCCACTGTCATACGTGTCAATAAAGTTAGCACACATTTTCAGTTTATGAATGTTTTGTGTTGTCACGGATTGATCTACATGAAATTAGTCTTGATCATGTTCGACGCCTGATAATTTTGTAAACAAGCAAGCGTCGCAGATGATCTAGACTACGTATTTGTTATTCATTCTGCATGTTTAAAAAATCGAGTGAACAATTGGAAGGTTGTGTGAGCATAAACATCCCCTGACGATTCTAGTCGTCGTTTGCATATTTGGTAATCTGTAGTATCTAAACTAAAAGAAGAATACCTAGACGGAGACGTGAGAACCATGGCTGTTGTGGTAGTCAGTGTCATTCAGACCCTGTGTATACCGAATGTGTCTAGGATATTTGTGTATGACTCATGTTTCAGGAGACTTCCAGACATATTTATCTTGTGTTCTTTTGTTGCCATATAATTTTGGAAACTTAACTCTGCGGTCGCCAAGTGTTAAGCCTACTTGACTCGAGTCCCAGAAATCGCGTGTATGATTTCCAGTGGGGTCACATCCCAGATTTTTCAAACAAACTCCCGCGGTATCTTACTTGGGCATGGTACTGTGAATATAGGTCATCCTTCGGAGGGATGTAAAGTAGTCTGTCCAGTGTACAGGGAGAACTATACCCTGTGCAATATCTCTCTGAACTTCTGTGTTAAGCAGTGATACAAAACCAGGGCCCTATATGAATTATATAGAGATTATTTAACTGCTGGGATCGATTAGAGGGAAATCCTTCACAAGAGGTAGTTGTGTAGTTTTTTTCACGAACGAGCGCATGCGAGTAAGTAAAAAAAACAAAGCACGTCTACCATCAAGTAAAGGATTACCCATAGTCGATCTCAGCAGTTAAATAATCTATTTATTACATTTTAAATTACGTTTTTGCAAACAAATATTCGCTTTATTGAACGTTGTCGGCGGATGATGTTGACGTCAGCAACACTTTATTGACGTCACGACTCAACGTCGCAACGTTAGTTATTATTGTGTTCTGAGTTAGATATTAATATTTAGCGATAATGAATATTCTTGCACTGAGTTTAAACACCTGCGCCTCTTTTAGCCATGTTGACGTACAGATATAGTTGAGTGCTTCGGTGATGCCGAATAATTAAAAATAGACTGAATACAACATTTTTGTTCCTGAAGGATTTACTTTCGAGTGAAAAAAATAAACTTGATAACCAGTCACATTTAGCCAATCTCAATGGCTCGCTTATTTGAGAATTGACTGGAAACGGCGATGCATTCCGTTTGATATTGGCCATCTTCACGGTAATGGATAAAATATGATATGCTGACAAAAACGGTTATTTTGCGTAATTAATTTGTTAAACATAATTGGTACGCACCAATAAAGAAATTTAATTGTGTATTTAGCCTAATTTAGCGAGTTTTAACTTGGAATTTACGCAAATACCTTGCTTATCTGTAGCTCTGTTCTGTGACGTTTTATGTCATAGAACTATACCAAGCCTAGTTGCACTGCCATTGTTGTGTACTGGTTAATGAAATTGAGTTCTTTAAAGTTTTAATACACAAACTTTGTCACATTTCTGTGCCTTGATACAATGGCAGGGATGATTAGTGCCATGTGTAGTTGTGCATGTCATTGTGTTCCAGTTCAATGACTTTTGGCGGTGTTATGCCCCATTAAAGGACATAATACCATGCTTCCCATACCGGGAAAAAGTTCAGAACTTTTTTAAAAATTGTATTTAATTTATTGTAATTTTAATTTTTAAAAATTGTAAAGACTGAAATTTAAAAAAGGACAGAATGAATGCATGCATATATCATAAGAAAATACAAAAATGCAGACTCTTGTCACCATTTAGTATCAGGGGTCGAATTTCACAAATTTAGCCATCAGCTAAAAATATCCAGTGACTAAAAAATCTACTAGCTAAAATCGCTTCTCACTAGCATTTTTATTCAAGTAATAACGGGATGTAAATTCTGTTTCAAAATAGTGTTTTAGTATATATATGTAAGACGTTTATTATGTGATAACTGACTATATACTAGACCGTCACTGTACAGTACTGTTTACTGCACTGTTTCATTTGTTTGTTATAATTTATTATTGATTATTGTTTGATGAGAAGGAAATTTTCCTGTATGGAACTATGAATTGTGAACCTTACCTTTCTCCGCGTTCGCTTGACTCCATCTCGTCATTTTGTCTCTTGAAAAAACGAAGTGATTTTGCGAGCAGACAATTCTGCCATGATAATTGATTGTGTAAAGTCCCGAGTTATCTTACTGGAATTTGATAGACGCTTGCACTAGTCTTGTTTACTGGATAAGCGTCAATCTGATACAGACTGAATTTACTATTTTCGTTTGACAATGAAGTTACACAAATAATCGTGGAATTGGAGAGAGGTTAGACTACATATGTCGTCGGACTATTTGTTGGTTCTGTCAGTCTGTCGTGGGTGATATCCAATCAAGTGTGTGCTATTTATTTCTACTCGCAGAAAAAAGCAAGTGCTCGAAATTTTCAGTAGCAATCTGAAAAATCAACTCTCATTTTGCGAGTCCGTAAGAGTGAAATTCGACCCCTGAGTATTTTCATTAAATGCATTTCAGTATGCTAACATGCAGAGAAATAAAATAAATAGCAATATATTTAAAAAATGTTAGGCTAAACTGAGGCATATACAAGTTCAACTAACACGAGTTCCAAAGAATCTAGAAAGATCGCGCTGCAAATTCAGAAATGCTGCATACACCAATATTTTGAGTAATCGCACCTTTTGTATTGTTTCATGTTGATTGAACAATCAACCATAAAATTAACCCAATTCAGAAACAGCCGATTAAACACCGGTTCACACTTGCCATTGTTCCAGTTTACGCTACCGTGTGTACAACTAATTAGTAGGCACTTAAAGGGACACATGGCAATCTTGCAGTATTTGAAATGGGTGTCACAATTTATATATCCAGTATCATTTTTACTTTTACCCTGGTTACATTTAAATAAATAAAATTTTAAGTATTCCTATTTCGTCTTATTATACTATAAGTTTTAATATATTACTGGTGCAATAATATAAAAAAAAAAATAATAGAAAAAAAAAAATGGCTTAATACAATTCCTTTAATTAACATTAATGATTGAACAAATGCAATTTATGTAGAAAAACTAACGGGATGCTGCTAGTTTTTGAAAACTCAAGATTGCCATGTGTTCCTTTAACACTTACCAGTGATCGTAAAGTTCAAAAACACAGACAGGCTGAGTATCTCTGGCTAATTCGTAAGCAAACATTTTCAAATTTTCTGTTTTGATCAGCCATTTTGGCCGCTAGAGGGCGCCACATTATTTGATGTTTTACCTGGCTCGATCAGGCAGTTAAATCTGTGAATAATGTCACAACTTTATATGACAGATAATGTTGAGCGTGGGGACACAAACCAGTTGATTGACAGCAAGAGGCGTAACAGTGGGCGGAGTCTTATCGCACAGACAATTTGACAGTGGTTTTCAATAAACACTGACATAATTAGTTTATCGATCTAAATTGATTGTCACTAATTAGCTAAAACACTCAGCGGGATAGTGGCCTATAAACAGTGAAAGACTTTGTAAATTAGAATTCGGGATTTTTCGAGATCTGTTAGACAAAATCGGTCGGAAATTTGGATTCGCCAGACCGCCGATGTCTGGCGAATTTGGTGTGTATTTCTTACGGTTTTCATTCGCCAGTTCAGGTTACTTTTCGCCTATGGCGAATTAACCATTGGTATTCGTGAACAATCGTAAAGATGTGTTAATGCTCTGATCAATGAAATGTGAACCCCAAATTGTACTTTTGTTTTCGATCGCTGTCGTACAAATTCGTTACGTCACCGGTTGACTCATAAAATATGTTACAATTTTAGCCGAGTATTTTCAAATAAAACTCAAAATGCTCCGTCGTATATGCAAGCGTCTAATAATTTGAATCGATAAAGCATGTCGTCTGGGAACAAGTTAAATGTCAACACTAAATTTCCTTCATAGGAGGGAGAACAGCCTAAAAAACAGCGGGTTAAAGTCAATACTTGTCAAAAAAAATAAACTAACATCTTGTGTGGTGTCACATATTAGTACTGTGAACAATTTAACGTTTTTGTAACAACGGTGTCGGACAAACACTGGTATAAATTGTCCTTGAAAGCAGTGGGAAAACCTGAAAAAAACTCTCTTGGGATAGTTTTGTTCTCAAAAAACTGTGGGAACCCTGTAATACACTTACTTTGTACAGACTAGTTCTCCTGCTACTGTGGCTGGCATTCAACAAATAGTGACCTATATCATTGCCATGTGCCGGTTGAATGAATGTTGAAAATGTGTTATGGTCCCCTGCACATTTAGCCAGTAGAGCATCCACAGACTCTTTCACCTCTTGTCTGCACCGTATTTTCAATACTATAACACTTAGAGATACCAAACTTGGTATGTGGATACATCTTGGGATAGCTGTGTGTCGCATACCAAAATAAGGCCACTGTGACTTTGACCTTGACCTGTGACCTCTGTCATAGAAAATGCTTGTCCAGAACATATTTTCAATACTATAACACTAAGTCTTAGAGATAGCAAACTTGGTATTTAGATACATCTTGGGATAGCGATGTGTCGCGTAC
The DNA here is from genome assembly GCA_037043455.1 of Cyrtodaria siliqua. Classification (NCBI taxonomy): domain Eukaryota; kingdom Metazoa; phylum Mollusca; class Bivalvia; order Adapedonta; family Hiatellidae; genus Cyrtodaria; species Cyrtodaria siliqua. The sequence goes on from JAWPHD010009535.1 coordinate 59,083, forward strand.
CAGAATAAGGTAATTGTGACCTTGACCTGTTACCTCTGTCATAGAAAATGCTTGTCCGGACCATATTTTCAATACAATAACACTTAGAAATACCAAACTTGGTATGTTGATACATCTTGGGATAGCAGTGTGTCGCATACCAATATAAGGTCACTGTGACCTCTGTCATACCCCAAACATTGTGAGAAGCATCAGTATGAAGTGGAACTGCGCATATACATGAAGTCATGGGGTATGCGTTTGCAAGGGTATAAATAACCTTCTGTGATAGTTATGGCTCCCCCACACAAAGTGTGGAGGGGAGCCATATTGATTTTGTGCTGACTGTGTCACAAACGATGTCCGATCAATAACTAGAGAATGGTTGGACCTAGGGTCCTCAAACTTAGAAGGATGGTTGATCATGACCAGTAGATGACCCCTATTGATTTTGGGGTCACTAGGTCAAAGGTCAAGGTCGCGGTGACATTGACTATCAAAACGATTCCGATCAATAACTAGAGAATGGTTGGACCTAGGGTCTTCAAACTTGGAAGGATGGTTGGTCATGACCAGTAGATAACCCCTATTGATTTTGGGGTCACTAGGTCAAAGGTCAAGGTCGCGATGACATTGACTATCTTAATGATATCCGATCAATAACTACACAATAGTTGGACCTAGGGTCTTCAAACTTGGAGGGATGGTTGGTCATGACCAGTAGATGACCCGTATTGATTTTGGGGTCAAAGGTCAAGGTCACGGTGACAGACTATCAAAACGATATCCGATCAATAACTACACAATGGTTAGACCTATTGATTTTGGGGTCACTAGGTAAAGGTCAAGATCGTGGTGACATTGACTATAAAATCGATGTTCACTAGGTCAAAGGTCAAGGTCGCGGTGACATTGACTATCAAACGATGTCTGATCAATAACTAGAGAATGGTTGGACCTAGGGTTCTCAAACTTGTAAGGATGGTTGGTCATGACCAGCATATGACCCCTATTGATTTTGGGGTCACTAGGTCAAAGGTCAACGATGTCCAATCAATAACTAGAGAATGGTTGGACCTAGGGTCCTCAAACTTGGAAGGATGGTTGGTCATGACCCGAACATGACCCCTATTGATATCAAAACGACCCCCGATCAATACCAAAACAATGTCCAATCAATAACTAGAGAATGGTTGGACCTAGGGTCCTCAAACTTAGAAGGATGGTTGATCATGACCAGTAGATGACCCCTATTGATTTTGGGGTCACTAGGTCAAAGGTCAAGGTCGCGGTGACATTGACTATCAAAACGATTCCGATCAATAACTAGAGAATGGTTGGACCTAGGGTCTTCAAACTTGGAAGGATGGTTGGTCATGACCAGTAGATAACCCCTATTGATTTTGGGGTCACTAGGTCAAAGGTCAAGGTCGCGATGACATTGACTATCTTAATGATATCCGATCAATAACTACACAATAGTTGGACCTAGGGTCTTCAAACTTGGAGGGATGGTTGGTCATGACCAGTAGATGACCCGTATTGATTTTGGGGTCAAAGGTCAAGGTCACGGTGACAGACTATCAAAACGATATCCGATCAATAACTACACAATGGTTAGACCTATTGATTTTGGGGTCACTAGGTAAAGGTCAAGATCGTGGTGACATTGACTATAAAATCGATGTTCACTAGGTCAAAGGTCAAGGTCGCGGTGACATTGACTATCAAACGATGTCTGATCAATAACTAGAGAATGGTTGGACCTAGGGTTCTCAAACTTGTAAGGATGGTTGGTCATGACCAGCATATGACCCCTATTGATTTTGGGGTCACTAGGTCAAAGGTCAACGATGTCCAATCAATAACTAGAGAATGGTTGGACCTAGGGCCCTCAAACTTGGAAGGATGGTTGGTCATGACCCGAACATGACCCCTATTGATATCAAAACGACCCCCGATCAATACCAAAACAATGTCCAATCAATAACTAGAGAATGGTTGGACCTAGGGTCCTCAAACTTGGAAGGATGGTTGACCAGTAAATGTCACTGATACAGATAGTAGATACAGTCACAGGGATATTGAATATCAAAACGATCTCAGATCAATGAGAAAGGTGGACCTAGAGTCGTCAATTATGTCTGTTCGGGCGAGTGGGGGAGCCATACGTTTTTGTCCCATGGACAATAACAATTTCTAGTTTTAGTTTATTCTTTTGATCTACATCATTATTAATTTCGCTTAGTTTTGTACACTCTTTTTGTGATGTCTGGGCGATCTCTGTAGTGTAAGGAAACACGCTTTTCTTTCGAGAAAAGAGATTCAAGTTCAAGTCTTGGCAGGGACCTGACACACTGAGTTGTACATACAACTATTTTTTCCCACATCAGTAATGTTGTTTTTGTACAGCATGAACTTAAAAATATGTACATTTGATAGTCATTCATCATATTATTACCGCATGTAAATTGTAATTATTCATACATATTCAGAGAGTGTTTTTATACAATTGTGCTTTAAAAATATTATTTATAGTCAAAAGAATACATATAGCCGGAATACATATTTATAGCCGAAATCACCTATAGCGAATTGTCGGTTTTAATGAAGGTCCTTTTTGTCCAGCTCCTCCAGTCTTTGCTTTATATAAAAATAGCGAATATAGCACTTCCTTGGTTATAGCAAAGCACTTAAATTGGACGTTTAGTTTCAAATAAAAAACTTTCTATCTTTATTTTGCTTTTCCATTTTGTTTCATGCCATTGCTACACCAAATAGAACTCGCTATTAATTTTACACAAACAAACCACACATGATGCTGTAATTCCAATGCAATGAATTAAAACAAATATATTCTACAATTTTCATTCTTATTGCCGCTCGTCGTCATAGTATATATGCACTGTGACGACATTTAATTCCAATGTTAATAATTACGGGGACGTTGATATAACTGTGGGTGGGAGGAGCATTGTAAATTGTATAACATGTAAAACTTATCTTCATTATGCATTTTTAGCATTCCTTTATAAACAATATCGCTTTTTTGCTGAAATTCATTAGAATGCTATTTCGATAATAATGTATAAACGTGTAACTAGGCATATGTGTTTCGAGTATAGTTTGATCGGAGATGTTATTCGATTTTAGCTCGTTTGGCAATTTATTCATATTAATAATATTAATAGTCATTTTGTTTTCCACATTTTCAATATAGTTCTTCAATCTATCTGGATTAGCATCAAATGTGTTGCACTTTACATTACCTCTCATGAACAGACTCATTAAAACCGAGTCTGTTACTTAATCTCTTGTTTGTGTTTGTTGATTCCAAGGGATCCACTTTTCAGTTAACATATAGATGTAGATGTTTGGTTTGATTTATTGCGTTAATAATATGTATCATACATACCTCGAAGATTTCCGTGAGTCCCATGAAAAATGTGCCTATCCTAATCCGAGCCCGAGCCCTACACCGAACCCAAACTAGTACATGAAATTGGCTTCTTCTTGAAGATTTGTTTCTTTCAAATTAATGGATTTTTTTTAAATTTGAAATTATTTGATTGTCTTTTTCTAGACTTGTAAATTGTATATTTCTATAATTAAAAAACACTGTATTGTTATATCATGTCTCTAATTTGAGTTGCTTTCCATCTAAAAGTAGATAGGAAAAGTTGCAGTCAAGGATGACAGTCAACCACAAACACACACAGAAACAATGAACAGCTTTAAAGATGAATAAAAGGCCAAATAAGTCATAACAAACACAAAATGATTGACGATAGGGCAACCGCCTTGGAACGGTCAGTTGCAAAAAATGCCGCTGGGGGTTTAAACCAGGTTCTAGGCTGCACCAAACCCCACACTTACCCCACTGTCATCCCAATAAAACAGGACATTGTAAATAAATAAAACCCTGCAATTAACTGTTCTCTAGTCAACAAGGCAGCATTTATAGGCAATATAAAAGAGTATGAAAATGGACCTTTGGAAAAGGTCAAGCACGACACATACGAAATATTGCAGTCTCGGTTTAATTTAGACTGTTCATGAGCGGTAGTGAAATATGCCAGCTACCGCTCCTAGCCCCGGGTTGAGCAGAACTCAAGATTCATAAAATCAATAGTACACAATTTTAACCATCCCGAAGATGGCATGCATACGGCGGTGGACATGGAGTTATATGCCTCCCCATGTCGTACGGCGTATGGTCCCAGTATCTAATAAAATTAAATGTCCAGAAGAGCGAAATGAACATAATGGAATTTAGTTGGGAGCAGCGGTTATGAAGCCTGCGTATCACAAGTAACAGCCAAATTAGTGTAGTAAATGATCAGCCTTGTACTGGCGCATAGAGCTCCCCGTAAATGCAGCTTCTATTGGAGCTCTATGCGTTGGAGACGTAACGAATAGAGGTATATGCACCAGGCAGCTCTATACGCATCATAAGTATACGCATAGAGCTTCAACATGACCGGAGGAGGTCAATAGGCATATTACCCTTTACTATAATTTCAATGGTTTCATATTTAGAGGAAATAGACAATATTGAATTACTGCTTATTGCATTTTAAGGTAAACCATTACATATATTACGACTTCTAGCTAATGGTCTGCTAGCGTAGCGCGCGAAAGAGTGTGAAGTTATATTATGTTTATCCGGTATTATGTTTTAAAACTATGGATCAACCACACACAATTCAAATAATACGACTTTCTTCTTCTAAATAACATATTTCGTTATACAAACGTACTGCTTCGAACAAATTTAATCTTTGGCATTGACAAGAATTGTCCATCCTGTCATTGTTTATAAACTGCTAAAATATGTTCACAAAACATTCTGAGCAATTCTCAAACAAAAACGTTTTAAATTTCGTATTGTTTAAATTATCCCCACCCCATTTTCATTGAAATGAGAACGATTTTCGATAACCTATAAAAGAAATATATTCCCAAATAATTTCCAAACTTTATCGCCGACTTTTGCAGCAGTATTGCTATATCTATGTAACTATATCGTTCACCCATTCGTATCTCGTCAGTGGAATTGACATGCAATTGATGTGCTAAGGATGGTCTAGCTCCTATATAGTCGCTTTCTACTGACCGTTCCAAGGCGGTAGCCCTATTGTCAACCCTCTTTTTGTGTTTGTGATGTCGTATTTGACGTTTTATTCATTTGTAATGTTGTATTCTCTTGTAATGTTGTTCTTTGTTTCTGTGTGTGTTTGTGGTTGATTGTCGTCTTTGAATGCTACTTTTCCTGTTCGATTTTTTAATCCATATTTCCAAATTAACCTTGCATGATGACGTCACACCTAATACATAATTGGAACTGCTCGGCACACGAAGTTTTGAGCAAGATATTCTTATCAAATGTCTGCCTTTTATTAAACGGTCTAAATAATTGAGTAGTGGTTTGAAAATCTTGAAGGAGCGTCTAGATGGAATGAAAACAGTTATTGTCATTTCGCAAAATCGTTAGTCACATTACAGTGATCCATATTTACGTATTGTTATGGATTTGGCAGCTTAAAGATACGGCCTGTCGACCTGAGGCGATTAAACCTTTTAGAACGGTAGAAGTTCGGTGACGCGTCTCATAGTCATATTTCCGAACAATTATCACAGGCATCAGTTTTTAGGGTGTTTATTGTCACCCATTGATTGTTGTTTTTTGTGAATTGTCATCAAAGTTCTACCCTCCGAAGTACTTTACTATATTATTGATGGTACTGTTTCAGTTCATGCAAGTCATACAAAAACACAAACACCCACACGCACACTTCCACCACTATTATTTCATGTCGTACAAGAAGTTGACGAATAATATTTCTACCCGTCCACACATACCCTAATTCACTCACACTCACGCCTGCACCGCCCCTTGCGCAGGACACTAGCAGAAGGTCACGATACACAGGGAACGGAAACACTAGAGGATCTCAGCGTCTCACTGTCCTTGAAATGTTACGACAAATAGACTTTAAAATATGATTACTTCAGTTCTTGGTATAGTAATATATTGCCTTGATATGTGTTTCTACTGCCATGTTGAAGGTGTTATACTCATCGACTTTCTATGATTGTGTTTGTTTATATTCATACGTACATTATCACATTTGTCTTATGCTTATATTGCCTATTAATGTTTTGCTTTTTCTTTGTGATTGTTTTGGATGTGTGGTTTTGTTAGTTGATTGCTTTGTATGCGTTGTTTTGTTAGTTAGTTGTGTTCTATGAATGCTACATGTACTGTAGGACTTTAATACATACTTTGGACATTTGACACCTTTTCCAATAACGAATTCCACATATATGATAAGGCCTTGATCTATAATTTACTCTGTCCTTTGACTTTTTCCCCCAAAACGATTTAAATACTGTCAACCCTTTTGTGTTTGTTATGTTTATTTGGCTTTTATTCATCTTTAAATGTGTTCGTTGTTTCTGGGTGTGTTTGTGGTTGACTGTCGTCTTTAAATGCTGCTTTTCCTGTTCGATTTTTATATCTATATTTAAAACTGCATTCCTCAGTCCAACTGCCCCAATGGTTAAGATATCAAATTCCTCACCGTCACTGGGCCTCGTGCCCCCTTCAGAAAGAGAGGATAAGGGTTAATAGTCTATTCTATAAACACAAGAATACTAGTTACATGTAATTATCTACTTTTATTTTATTTTGGAAGGAATCTTAAAAATGTGATCAAGGGCATAGTGGATCGAGCATTGTGGCGTAGCGTTTTTGCCAAACAATTAAAAGTAAGAATAAATGTTCTAAATCGTATGACGATCATTTGTCGGTAAGCCATTTCCAAAGCAAAACTTATATTTTCATATATTTTCATATTGTATGGGTTTATTCTGATTCGCTTCCCACCACCTAGATATAATGTTCCCGACGTTATTATATTGTCTTCGTGAAGGCATTTGCATTTCTTTTATTGAGGAAATCGTTTTATAAATTCGCACATAAGTGTGGTTAAACATAAATTATTTATATATAATTGAAGGCTTATCACATTGTAAGGTTTCAGAATCCATATAAAACTGCATTCAAACCCTAACGACCTTTTTTGCCACCGTCCGTTCCAATGCGGTAGCCCTATTGTCAACCCCTGTTATGTTATTGATGTCCATTACGTGGTCACGCCTTAATTCCATTACGCGATGGGAAAGCTTATATTAGCAGGAATGTATTACGGATATTTTGACAATAAAACATGTTTAAAATCATTTCTTAGTGATGAAATGCGATAACATGTATCGAAGTACGGTTTCATACCCCAACCAACCCCGTTTACGCTTCTTGGAGTAGGGGTTGGATGGCGTTTGAAAGTTAATACTCGGACCACGTAATGTATACCTTGCCATTTATTTACCTCCTGGTAAATGCATTTTTTTGTTCCGATGCCTGTTATTGGTTGACTCTGGTCCTTGAATGCTACATTTGCTATTTGAATTTTATATCTAATACTTGTTCGTTTTGTGTGGACTTTATTGTTAGAGATTTATTGTTGTTGTGTGGACTTTATTGTTAGAGATTTCCTTTTGATGGGATGTAGTTTTGTTTACACTGTCTTGTCTATTTGGGCGCTGAAGACAGGATAATAGTGAGGATTGTGCGCATATAAAATTGATTCAAGCTAACCAGTAGGCCTTATTGCCTACTGACCGTTCCAAGTCGGTAACCCTGTCTTCACCACCCTTTCTGTTGTTTTTTGTCTCTTTCATTGTAGTTTCAAGTCCTTGTTTGCAGTACAGTGCGGACCTACGATGCCATTGCGTTCGGACGCTGTGGTTTCTATAGGACCCTATATATCATTTTGTAGTTAATCGGTATATCGTTTTGTGATACGCGAAGGCCGTTATTAATGTGGCAAATTTAATATGAAAAAAAACGCCATCTCTCAAGCTAAACAATATCTCAACCTTCGAAATTACCATTCTGTTAGTATAACGTATACGTCGCCAACACAATTTCTTCCATTTTAGGAAGATACTCGTATCCCAATGGTATATTCATATTGATTTCAGAATAGGTGTTTGGTGATTGGGACTGGGGATGTTTGGCGAGTTCTAAGAAAAATAGAAGCCTATTGTTTAATATTGGGTATGCCTGTTTGAGTGAATTATGGAGAGCAGAGGTGCAAAACATTTTGCTTGGGAATGGTAAAATATGTTTTCAGCCAATCGGTCAACTTTATTGGTATAATTACATGGCACCGCCATATTACTCCATGATTAAAGGGTGATTAGTATTGGAAGGTGTTTTAAATAATATTTCTTTCTTATTTTTTTTCCAATAAATTTATCAAATCAGTAGAGCAGAGAATATTATTTATACAACCGAAACAACTTCTTTAGGTCTGTAAACAAAAGGGGATTTCGAACTTTTAATAAAACAGAAATGGAATATTCTCAAATATGTGCGAGGCTTCACTACGTTTTCTATCATTTCAGGGAGCGTAGATAAACATATTATTTTCTCTCATGACAAACATATTTTGTTTTATAAAATTGAAGTTTTAGAGAAAATGTTTCTTTCCAAACTACGTGGTTTCTCTTAACTTTCGAATAATAAACTGAAACATTCTCAAATATATGGCTTATGTGTTTTCCGTCTTTACAGCGTGGAGCAAAGCTATCGTTCATTCCAAATTCACAAATTGCACCCTCTAAACGCACCAAAAGGGGCCGATTTTCTTTGATAAAACAAGATTTGAAAAAATTCTTCTGTTTTCTTTGTTTGTGTGCGTGTGGTGTTGGATGGGGTAAATCGAATTCAGGCATTGCTACGTAAAACACCACAGGTTTCATGTTTTATGTTGATTGTGTTCCACTTGATTGTTGGCAAGAAACAACGATCGGGATTTGATTTGCCTAAATTGAGGATAGAGCCTGACCATTTGTGTAAAAGACACACACTTTTTATTCCTGTTTATTATTCGAATTTAAAATACAAAATAAATTGTTTGTCATGTAATTGATGTTATGACATTCTTTCAATAATATAATAATTTCAAATTGACGATGATTTACACATTACGACTGCATATCTAAGGATATAATCTTTTCTACTATCTAGCATTTTTAGAAAATAATGGCTTTTAACATCTTTGTACTTGGTAGGGACTACTTTTTATTTCATCTGCTATGGTGGTAGCAGAAAATAACTTGCGCCCCGTTTGTTGGTAAATAATAAGAACAATAAAAGAAGAAGTATAACTTTATTAACGCATATGATACCAATATATATGGTTTTACAGTTACAATTAACAAGTATGTTTCATGTTTTTGACATATTCATGTCAGGAGAGATCTACGATATGTTTCGGGGCCAAAGTGTTTTTACTTTTGAAACAAAATTAAACTTTAAACTAAATAAGTTGTGTATTAGTAAAATAAACAAAGTTTAGTGGTAAATAAAAATACCTCACTTTAAAAAATCGGTTGAGAAATAAATGTTTACGTGTGAATATTGTTGTTGATAGGCTGGATATTTCAAAGCAAAATTCTACTGCATCAAAAAATAAAAAAAAATAAAAAAATATTTTAGACATTTTTTATCCCACAATTGTTTTAATGTGCTGAACAATCTTAAATTAATTATTCTGCAAGTTTTATAGCAAACTATTGAGGCTTACTGAAAAAAAAAGAAAAAAAAAGAGTATGATAACGGACCTTTGGAAACGGCCGAGCACGACACATACGAAATATTGCAGTCTCGGTTTGATTGAGACTGTTCATGAGCGGTAGTGAACTATGCTAGCTACCGCTCACGCCCTCTAGCCCCGGGTTGAGCAGAACTCAATATTCATAAAATCAAAAGTACACAATTTTAACCATCCCGAAGATGGCATGCATAGGGCAGTGGACAGGTCGTTTGAGATGTCTGAATTTTCTGCTGTCCAGCAACAAGGAGTTTAATGGGAAAAGCCCCATCAAAAAAGTATTATGACTGTTAAATATCTATTTTTAAAGCGATTTTCAAAACTAAGACATTTTTATTTACCACTTTTAATTTCAGTTCCAACGATATATAATACATGTACGTATTGTTAAAATAGCTCATGTTATTGGGGCCCCGAAAATACATTACGTAATCGTAATCATAATTCCATTGTACGTAAACAATTGGGCCCTATCCCAATTTGAGTAACTCGTGTTTTTCCATGTTTTTCCAAAGGATAAAGATATTCAAACATTGGTATAACACAGAATTAAACTTTTCGTGAGAAAAAGAGTTCCTATACCGCTTTATTGTCCTATAAACCTAAACTTTTACAAAGCCATATTGGACCAGTTTTTAAAAACATCTGACATTCTTTCAAAAATGAAGTTCAACAATGATCGATTGTTCTGGTTAAATTCGGTGAATTTGGAGGAGACGACATCCAAGACATACATACGGTAGGTTAAATTCTTATTAAGTAACAAGTAACGTTAAAAGGTTCTAAATACTTTTAAATGACGAAAGGTGCGCGTCATCAAATTTACACTTCATAATACAATATACACATTAAACAAATATCTTACCAGACAATGAAAAAAGTTTTGAAAAAGTTGTGTTGATACTTAACTATCAACTGTCTTAGTCTGTATTTGCAAACTAAATATTAATAAGGGGCCAGTCCTCAGTTTCGAACAAATGTCCATGGGGTAAATCGGAAAGAAAACAACTGAGCATCTTTAGGTCCACGGATGGTATTAATAATAATTATGAAGTGCTTGTTTGCTGTTTTCTTCAGTTTTGTATACCTATAAGTTTATTTTGATATAGTGGAATATACCTTCTTTGTGTTTTTTTGAGGCGATAAATAGAAAAATGCGAAACTATCAAAAACTTCCAAAAACTAGCAAAATAGACGCAGCTCTATAAGGATGTGTGTCCACATTAGAAAAAAATGTTTTTATTAAGAAAAGAGTATTTTTGAATAAGAGGACACACAACCCTATAGAGCCGTGAGCACATTTTAAAATGTGTGATACATGGCAGGTTTATTCCGGGGGAAGGGTTTCCTTTGGGGCTAAATACTAAGAAAATGTGGCTTGGATAATTTTTGGGGGATAATAACACGTTTTGGAAATGTGGACACAGATCATGTTGGTCAAATCACGCATTTTGTTAGGAGTTTTTTAAAATTAGGACACACTATAAACCCTGTCAATTGTGCAAGTTCTGAAGGGAATGTATTCGGAAGGAAATCAAATTAGAAGGAAATTAATATGATGTTTATTCATTAGGAAGGAAATTTATATTATTCTATCAATTTGAAAGGAAATTAAAAAATTACTCACTATGGAAGTTGAGCAGAAAAAGTTCGACTCTTTGTTTTGTTTTTATCACACGTCAGTACAGCCTGACGCTCTAGCCCAATGAAAAACGTCGTAACATATTGAGCGCAATAAATATAGACTGGTATTATAACAATTATTAAGATAAATCAAAGCGCAAAATTGAGTTACTCAAATTGGGACACGGCCAACATTTGCTAGTAACACTGAGTTATGTAATTATAATCCCATGGTACGTAAACATTTGATAGTGATACTGAGTTATGTAATTACAATCCCATTGTAGGTAAACGTTTGTTTGTAACACTGAATTACGTAATTATAATCACAATGTACGTAAACATTTGTTTGTAACACTGAGTTATGTAATTATAATCACATTGTGCGTAAATATTTGTTTGTACCACTGAGTTATGTAATTATAATCACATTGAACGTAAACATTTGTTTGTAACACTGAGTTATGTAATTATAATCACATTGTACGTAAACATTGTTTGCAACACTATGCTATGTAATTACAATTATATTGTACGTAAACATTTGTTTGTTACACTATGTTACGTGATTATAATCCCATTGTATTTAAACATTTGTTTGTAACACTGAGTTATTTAATTAAAATCACATGGTTGGTAAACAGTTGTTTGTAACACTGAGTTATGTAATTATAATCACAATGTACGTAAACATTTGTTTGTAACACTGAGTTATGTAATTATAATCATACTGTAGACAAACATTTGTTTGTAAGTCTGAGTTATGTAATTACAATTCCATTGTACGTAAACATTTGATATCGACACTGAATTATGTAATTATAATCACATTGAATTTGTACGTAAATTGTTTGTTACACTGAGTTTTGTAATTAGAATCACATTGTACGTAAACATTGATTGTAACACTGAGTTATGTAATAACAATTCCATTGTATATAAATATTTGCTTGTAACACTATGTTATGTAATTATAATCACAATTTACGTTAACATTGTTTGCAACACTGAGTTATGTAATTATAATCACATTGTTCGTAACCATTTGTTTGTAACACTGTGTTATGTAATTGTAATTACATTGTCCATAAACATTTGTTTGTAACACTGATGTATGTAATTATAATCATAATGTACCTAACCATTTGTTTGTAACACTGAGTTATGCAATCACATTGTAGGTAAACATTTAACAGTAACACTGAGCTATGCAATTATAATTACATTGCTGAGTATTCAAATGCCAAATTGTCGGAACCAATCAGATTTATTCCGTAGTAGTTCATATAATATTTTTTTGAAATATCTTAACATTGTATGGTTTAAAATATGTTGCCTTATATAAGGCTCGAACCCTGAACCTTCGGTCCATAGACACATAGTAGACGATGCTCTAACCGACTGTTGGCTTGTAGTATATAACAAATGACACGATCTGCAATCTGATTGTTTCCGACAAATTGGCATGTGAGCGCTCTCATTGTATAAAAACATGTAATAGTAAAACTGAATTATATAATTATATAAAAGTAGATATGAAAGCCGAATAGGAAATGTAGCATTCAAGGACCAGAGTCAACCAAAACCATGCACAGAAACAAACAATAATTACAAAGATAAATAGAAGTCAAGATATGACATCACAAACATAAAGGAGCTGACAATAGGGCTACAGCCTTTGAAAAAGAAATCCCATTGCCTCTTTAATCAACGAAGTTTATACAGATCAAGCAAATAATAATGTTCGTGGGTCCTGGGCCTCAGAATTACAACGTTTGTTAAACGATATAGGTTTCAACTCAGTACTTATGGAATAATGCTAATATAACTAAACTTCAATTATCGAAAGTTATAGAGCGACTAAATGACCAGTATTATCAGCAATGGTATTCGACATTAACTACATCACCAAAGCTGAAAACCTACAAGAAAATCAAAAATAATGTTTGAGTTGAAAAATACTTGAACTGTGTTGCAAACGAAAGGCTTCGTATTTCTTTGACAAGACTAATGTGTTCTGCCCATAAACTAGCTATAGAAGGAGGTATATTTAAAAATGTAGAGAGATCTGAACGTAAATGTGTATTCTGTCAAATTAATGTAATCGAAGATGGATATCATTTTGTTTTAGTTTGTCCATGTTTTCGAGATATTAGAATAAAGTGTCTTCCTAAATACTATTTTCACTTGCCAAATTCACAAAAACATTCAATTGTTACTTATTTCTAGCCAGTATTAAGTAAATTGGCAAAATATGCATATATAGTGAATTTGAGACGTGAGAGTATAATAGATAAATTAACGTGAATTATCGAGATTAATGTAATAGTTATTATGATTGTAAACCATTATTCAAGTGTCTGAAACACATAGTTTTTGCCTACTGGTCTTAGACTTATTTTCTGAAGAATTGCTATTGAAACCGCCAGTGCGAGGACCGATAGCACGAGTTGTAAACATAATAAGCTTGACCGAAAAGTAAACATCCACTGTACAAACAAATTATATTTTTCGTTCTGTCTTTGTTTTTCTGATGATCTTTTTCCGTTCTGTATTAGTTATGCTATATACTATTCGAAATTGTTTGTTTAGAATAGTAGTTGTAAGCGCTCTTTTTTTAGCTTTGTTCCATGATAATATTATACATGCTCTTCTCAATGTAATGTAACCGCCTCATTGTAATATGCGATGAACATTGTATGATGTTTATGCTGAATAAAAGAATTGAATTGAATTCAATTGATATAAATCCCATTGCACGCAACAATTTAATAAAAACACTGAATTATGTAATTATAATTCCATTGAATGTAAACGTGAGTTTGTTACACTGAGTTATGTTATTATAATCCCACTTTATGTAAAATGAATATGAAAAGAAACAAATTGAAATCGTCGAACACGGTAAGTACGAAAGATATTGCCGTCTCGGTTTGATTGTAATACTGAGTTTGCTTAGTGATAATAAGATGATTTTAATTATTTAGGTGTTGTTCTTAATTATACTGTCTCTTTTTCGTTAAATCAACAGTATCTTTGTGAAAAGACCTTCAAAGCAATGCATATTCTCTTGGTTAATATTCGAAAATATGAATAGAAACCGACGTTATCTCTTCCGCATTTCGATGCCTCTGTGGCATCAATATTAAATTATGGAAGTGAAATATGGGGATTACAAAATCAAAAGATATTGAGAGAATACACTTAAATATTAATTGTGTTAAATTAATTAAGGACTTAAACTAACTACAGGTAATGATGTTATTTCAGGAGGGATCTATCATTACCCGTTTTACATCAATAGCTATGTAAGAATGTTCAAATATTGCTATAAACTATTGTCTAAAGAGATTAAAAAAGAACTATACAAATATTTATTATCCAATTGTAATAGGAGCACGACGAATTAGCTAACTAATTTAAGATTTTTTCTAAACAATAAATGTTTTAATAATGTCTGGATAATCCCATGTGTGTTAGGTTTAAATTCTTTCCTTCAATATTTAAACAAAGATTAATAAATATATCGTTCAACAATGGAGGTCTGATATAGAAGGCAGTGTAGCTTTTACGCTATATAAGGCCATAAAAGGATTTGTTTTTAATTTTGAAGTATATCTAGATATATTATGCTCCTAACAATTGTATAACACAAATACGATTATCCGCTCGTTGTTTAAGAGAGAGAGAGAGAGAGAGAGAGAGAGAGAGAGAGAGAGAGAGAGAGAGCGGACATAAACGAAAGAGTGCCAAATGTGTAACACTAACGATATCGAAGACGAGTACCACTTTTTTTTGATACGTGATAATACTTTCTCTAACATTAGACACAAATACATTCCTAAATATTAAACAAAAAGATCAAGCAAGTTTATGTTTGCAGTCATTAAACACAACGATTATTCTTAAGTAGAAGTACAACAAAATAGGACCAAACTGTAATACAATGATCGTATATATAATGGAAATGAGTATATATTGTATATTCGTCACACAAACACAGCCAAATTGTAATACAATGCATAATTATATAACTCAAATGAGTAGATATTATATAGTAGTGCATTCTCGTCACACTAATAGAACCAAAACTGAAATACAATGAATTTATAATGAAAATGAGTAAATATTGTTGTATATTTCATCAAACAAACAGAACCAAACTGAAATACAATGCATATATATATAATGCAAAGGAGTATATCTTATATTTTATAGTGTATATTCGTCACACAAACAGAACCAAACTGTAATACAATGCCTATATATAATGCAAAGGAGTATATCTTATATATTGTATATTCGGCACACAAACAGAACCAAACTGTAATACAATGCATGCATAATGCAAATTAATATATATTATATATTGCATATGCGTCACACAAACAGAACCAAACTGTAATACAATGCATAGATATAATCTAAAGGAGTATATCTTATATAGTGTATATTCGGCACACGAACAGAACCAAACTTTAATACAATGCATTTATAATGCAAACTAGTATATATTATGTAGTGTATATTCGTCACACAAACAGAACCTAATTGTAATACAATGCATGTATAATGCAAGTGAGTATATATTATGTATTGTATATTCGTCACACAAACAGAACCAAACTGTAATACAATGCATATATAATGCAAATTAGTTTATATTATATATTGTATATTCGGCACGCAAACATGACCAAACTGTAATACAATGCATATATAATGCAAATTAGTTTATATTATATATTGTATATTCGGCACACAAACAAAACCAAACTGTAATACAATGCATATATGTAATGCAAAGGAGTATATATTATATATTGTATATTCGGCACACAAACAGAACCAAACTGTATTACATGCATATATATATTGCACATGAGTAACTATTATATAGTATATACTAGTCACACTAATAGAACAAAACTGTAATACAATGCATATATAAAATTCAAATGAGTATATCTTATATATTGCATATTTCGTAACACAAACATAACCAAACTGTAATACAATGAACAGATATATACTGCACATAAGTATATATTGTGTACCGTGTATTCGTTACACAAACATAAATATTTTCTATCTCCATTATTTTAAAGTGAAATGTCTTCAATCAGTATTTTTTACATTCACCGTCGCATTTCTTCTACATTAATAATTTTACAATAACACTTTTTCGATCTGCAATATTTGACAGTGTCATCTCTTCAACTTGAAAATGTTTACGTGCATAGATAATAAAACGGGATTATTATGATTTCTTAAATAATTATAGCATCATCAAAAGTTAAAATTGCACGTAAATAAAACATAAAACCAATTTTAATACGTTAATATCCGTTTGGCGCCATATTAACTATATGTTGTTGTGGTATGAACACATTAATTATAAACACGAAACGTAAAGTATAACTTTGGAATGATTGACAAATATTTTGAAACGTTTACTACAATAACTTATTGATACAAAATTCATGCAATAAATAAAAAATATATGAATTTATACAATTTCACAGTTAAATTAACGCTGTCTTTTTTTGTATGTCGCATACCACGAAACGAATAATTGATATCTTCATTTCCTCCGGTAAAGGATATTTACATACTACATGTATATGTACATTAAATACAAAATCATACAAAATTATGAAAGGTTATAGTATAACATGTATAATACATACACGATGATATTAATTATTATTGTACATATTATCA
This sequence comes from Cyrtodaria siliqua, assembly GCA_037043455.1. Taxonomy (NCBI): domain Eukaryota; kingdom Metazoa; phylum Mollusca; class Bivalvia; order Adapedonta; family Hiatellidae; genus Cyrtodaria; species Cyrtodaria siliqua. The sequence continues at coordinate 76,092 of JAWPHD010009535.1, forward strand.
CACTTAAATGTGATGTGATTTTAATGTGTAAGATCATGGACCGTAATCACAGTTTATCACTCTCTCAAGGCTGTGATAACCACACTCTATAGTATTGAGTATATTTCATATCACACATTCTGTGTTAGAGAGTGGAATATTGCGGTTAATGTTGTGATGATCACACTTTATAGTATGCAGTATATCTCATATCATACTCTCTTGTCGGAATTTGAAAGGTAGTGGAATATTACTGCTAATGCTGTGGCAATCACACTCTATAGTATGGATTATATCCCATATCATACACTCTTGTCGAAATGTGAAAGTACTGGAATACTGTTGCTAATGTTGTGATAATCACCCTCTACAGTGTGAACTATATTTCACATCACACATTCTTACGTCCAAAAAAATTAATTCAAACTTATGCAGTCTAAGCACTGATTATCCCCTTCAGAATTGTGATAATCACATCCAAACAATTGAAGATACATATCACATTACTTTGTTCTTATTAGAGACCCAAACGATATGCAAAACTACTGCAAACGATATACACAAACACACATCACGAAGTCGTGCTCAAGTGACCGGGACTGTCCCTACTTACAAGATCCCGCCTCCGCAACCAGAGTTTGATATACATTATATACATTACATAGTGTCAATTACCATATCTTACTTAGTATACGTTATATTAAATTCTAGAAATCCACTTTAATAGCTATCAAGTAATATCATCAAATTATCACATGGTGCTTCCAACAGGAGATTGTTCTGATTTTTGGTAATTACTTAGCAAATTTAAAAAAGTCTACCAAACTGTTCATCAATATCAGTCAAACAACGACGTACGCCTGTGCTCATCAGCATAACTACAGTCATACAAAGCATAATGAACATCACCCTTATAAACAACACCACAGGGGATGAATGTATTTATATCTGCGTTCATTAGAACAATAACTGCAATTTCCTAATCACAGAGCAAAAGCCCCGACAGCATTATGTAAAGCTTTGTGATTAGGCAATTGCCGTTATTTTTAAATAAACGTAGATAAAAACATATTAAATCCTTATAATTGCAACTACCATTTAAAAAAGATTTTATTAAAATAAAAATTATTATATTCAAGTTAATTCAATTATAATAAGTAATTCTTTGTTGATGACTGTTTTTTTAATTTGTTGATTTCAAAGAATGGCTGATCAATGTTTTCTGATCAATGTTTTCAAAGCCTGGCTGATCAATGCTAAAAATGTGAAAACTTCTATTCTTATATTTACAGAAGAGTAAACATTTCCGAAAATAGTTCTTGGTGTTGTTAACCAAAGAAAGATATAGCTTAAATTGATCACGTGTTCGTCCTTTAACCAATGATATTTTTTTCAAAATGTTCGATTGACTGAAATTATGGAATTATAGTACATTTTAAACAGTAACGCATACATATATAGTTAGTGAATACTATGCATAATATAGTGCTTATATAATAGTTCATGAATGATAGTAAAACAAGAATATCGGCAGAAATCATTCAACTGTATTCAGTTTGCAGTTCCATTAGTAGTTAATGGCTTATGCTCCGGACAATAATTACAAATGTAAAATTACAAAGGGCAATAATTCTGAATTGAACGAAGATTGGTTGTACATATCTGCACTTTTTCTAATTGCCCTTTATCATTGTGTGAAGTTTCATTGCAGTCCCATTAACAGTTTTTGAGTTATGCTCAAGACAAGAATTATAAGTAAAACATTTCAAAGATCAATAACTATATTTTGAATTAAGATAATTATAGTTACTGGTGTGTACCCTGCAATTTCCCTCTTTGCCATTTATTAATGTGTGAAGTTTCATTACAGTTCCGGGATTGGTTTTTGAGTTATGTTCCAGACAGGAATTATAAATATAAAATTACAAAGGGCAATAACTCTAATTTGAATGAAGAAAGATTTATAGTTATTGTGCTCTGCACGTCCACTTACTGCCTTTTATCATTTTGTTAAGTGTGTGTCAAAATTACAAAGGGCAATACAAAAATGAGAAAAATGGTCCTATAGAAATCACAGCACTCAAACACAATGGCACCATAGACCCGCACTGTACCACAAATAAAGAGCAAATGAACTATACAATGAAAAAGACAATACACAACAGAAAGAGTGGTAAATACAGCGTTACTGACTTGGAACGGCGATCAGTAGGCAATATAGCCCATTGGTTAGCTTAAAGCGATTTTAGGTGTACACAACCTCGCTATTAGTCTATCTTCAGAGCTCAAATTGACAAGACAGTGTAGATAAAAGTACTTCCCATCAAAAGAAAATCTCTGACAATAAAGTCCACATCCAGTGTAATTAGGAAACGATACACCTTTATGTTATTGTAAAGATATATATATTTTTTATATATATATAAATTAAAAACACCTCAGGATGTATCCAGACCAGCCACATCAGTTGTAGCCAAAGAGAAATATAATCTAGGGTACGACCAGAAAACCGAGACGAGGGTTCGTGTACCAACATCCTCTTTTCAGGGTTTCAGAAGGTGCAATAACGGAGTCACACGAGGTTGTCCGGTCATCGCACACGAGAAAGGTAAAGCGTAGTGACTGACTGTAGAGGGGTCAATCACCAGACATGAAGTGCTCTGTAATACTAAAGGTGCGTATCCTTTTCTGACGAATTTCCTACTTAATTTTGTAAAGTGGTCAGGAAATCAATCAGACCATTTTAATTTCCGAAGATTATAGATCACATCTCCATATCGTAACGGTTGTGATATTTCTAGTCGCAGAAAAGTTTGTAGGTTGATGTTGTACTTTTCCAACATGTTTTCGTTGCGGCAATAGAACTTTGAGAAAGATCTACGTAGTTTATGATACCGAAAATAAAACAAGGAATACCAACAACCTGGCGGTTGAAGGTTTTACCTTATCTAAGAATGAAGGTCACTAAAATAAAAGATAACGCTCTACAATCATCGACGCAAGTTCACATGTTATACTTATCATTAGAGCCCTGACATTATTACAAGCAAGAAAAGTAGTCCATTCCCTAGCCAATGCCTTTTGTATAAGTTGAATCAATTTTTTTATCTTTGATCAGGTTATGTGGTAGAGTGGTGTATAGCGTGGAAAAGTCTTAAATGCTTATAGAAGAGCCCGTAAAATCTGCCATGGTGATATCTCCTAAGTCGCCTCGGCTTCTAATAAAGATTTTAAATGTTTCTGTGTATATAGTGTTGTTGTTCCACTTCAATGTTGATCATACAAATTTAGATTTTAAATAAGTGCGTCATTGTACCAAAGGCTTATGACACCTGAAGAGGTAGTTCGTAGTACTGCCTATACTTCTCTCGAATTGTTTTTCGAAAAAGCGTTTGATTTGGTCGCACTATCTTAGTATAAAGTAGAATGGTATTCATGTGTTGCCCTTTTACCTCGCGACGACACTCATATTAGGAGATATAAGCCAGTCATTATCATCATGAAATCTAAGTGTGGGTAACATTCGTCGGTTGATCATTCTGTAATTATTAGAAATACTATACAAGGTATATGTCACCTTATTAATGTTTTCCGTACATAATTCAAAGATTATATAAGATTGAATTCAGGAAACTATAGAATTTAACCAGTAACCAGATAGTTAGAAAGCTGAAAATGGTCGTACTAGACAGTATTAACATCAGTGGTGTTATCTGAGACTGAGGAATTGGTTAAGCTAATGAATGTGGTATGTATGATTGCTGTTGTTGTATTGCAAATAGAATTTTAAAGATATTTTTAAAAAAAAGGAAAGAAATCGGTCATCAGAGTGCACTAATTTGTATAAGGTAAATTTAACCAGGTGTGGTAAGGTTGTTTTTGTCCAGAAATGTCATCTGCTTTCATTTTGAGTCAAATGCTAGTACATAAGGCAGTGTCGTCATTGTTTTCTACTTTTATGTTTAGCATGAAGATATATACATTGTAATGGATATGTGAACTGTCCTCGTCTATGTGAAAATAATAGTGGTACACGTCCATACATGTATTCAAAGGCAGTACTCAGTCCTGCCGATACGATATTGCATTACGAAGCAGCATACCATTCTTGCAGTTCAGACAGTGCATAACGATGACAATGTTCCAGACAGTGCATAACAAAACTAACCATAATACGTAACAAAGACGATGTGCTTATCAGGATTTTATATATTGAATATGATGCTGGTCTCAGTCAAGCAATTGCATACTACTAATACTTAATTCTATTGGTCTAGCAGTTTAGATACAGCATTACGAAGGGGTATTATCGCTTAAACAGTTCAGGTGCTGCATTACGAAGGCTGTATCAGTCAAACGGTTAAGGTACTGCATTACAAAGGCGGTGTACCAGTCTTACAGTTAGTTTGATGCTACGTTAGAAAGGCGATGTACCATTGTAACAGTTCAGGTAATGCATTACGAATTTGATGGCGTTCTACTAGTCATTTATTTTATATTTTACAATAACAAGGCGGTGTACCAGTGATGTAGTTCAGATTATGTATGGGGTATCCATATGGAAAATAAATTAAAACCAAACATTTGTATTACACACAAATGAGCTTTTTTGTTATATATATATAAAACGAATACACTGGTAAAGTATTTAATGAATCACTAACCATTTGTAGCTGATTGTAGGTGCTACTGTCACTCAGTTTCAAGTCTTCATATGGACCCTGGGCTGGATAAAGGTATGCACTGTCGTCGTCATAATCATTTGTCGTATCCTGAAAAGAAACAATAACGGATATCATAGACATTTAATCTTGAGAAACAAGTGAGCGAGAGAAGTATAGGAAACACTTACCGTTTGTAGCTGACTGTAGGTTTCATTGTCACTGTGTTTCAGGTCTTCATAAGGACCCTGTTCTGGATAGAAATATTCATTCTCGTCGTCATGTTCCTGTGAATATAAACATTATAAATATCATGTACATACCAATGTTGACGTGTTTTGCTAAATTCATTGACTTACGATCAATTTCTCGTATAGTTAACTGTTTATGAAGGTCACTAACAGTATGGTGAATATTCGATTGTATTTTCGATAGCTCAGTAGTAAGAGCTTTAGCAGGTTTATATAGCGTACCCATCTAGGACTCTAACCTCTAACATATCCAGGACATGCGGTTGGCAATCGATTATTCCGGTACATGGTTAAATTGATCGTTTGCGCTTTTTTCGGGCAACCCTTACTGACTTAAAATGACTCTGTATCCGTCTTTTTATTGACTGGTAAATGCATTTTATTGTATGCCTATTTCTTATATTACCGAGTATAATAATAATCATCATTTTGATTATTTATACAATAAAGAAGCATAAATATATTTTCCGACATTTACGCTTATTTAACTGTGTATAGTAATATTTAATAACAACACTCTATGCATGTTGCACACTTACTGGTTGGACGTTAATATTGGTATTCCTGTCTGCTTCTTTACATTCGTCATACATATCCTCTACAGGATGAATGTAATCGTAGTCGTGTAGTTGGATCAAATATACTGCTTGACTTTCATCTTTTGTAGTGTGGGGTTCTTCATTGTTTTGCGGTTGATTTTGGTACACTAAATTGACATCGTGCTGTGTTTCTTCTTCAAAACCGTAATCATCGTTGCCTCTCTGACGTCTTTTTATTTCCTTCATCCTGTATATATTGCGCACAAAATATGTTCAGAAGGTATCTAACATTATTGATGCGTTATTCTGAACATTATATATGATTTTTAACATCACATTTGAGAAAATCAAATGTGTGACGTTATACATTAACGACTTCAACTGCAAATGCTAGGTAGTATACACTAATAACAGTATTTCACTTGAACTTCATGTTGCCTTAAAAATTGTACTTAACGCAACTGTTGACCGAAATAAGTCCATTAATCAGGTGAAGGCAGTGCATGATGACATATTTTTAGTATTATGTAGTATTTATCAAAGTAGGATATATGTAGGAGTTCAAAGAATATGTAAAATAAGTGCTGTTTATGCTTATTTGCTACAGCAGTTGGACCGAGCAAGAAACTGAGTTAAACTTAGCTAAACGCAAGAACTTAACGGCATGCTGACATGTTAGCTAAGGATTCTGACATGTTAGTTAAAAATAAATACTGATAAAGGTGATCCGTTGGGAGCAACATACACAATTAAAAGAATAAAGCAGCAGACTCGGTTTACTTGTCACAAATGTTACCTGAATTTCCAATTACAAGAACTACCATTTTCTTTGATGAAATAAAATGTGTCTGTACTTTACAATAAAACCCGAACAACCGAACGAAATAATACGAATTTTAATAATAATAATACGCAACAAGATGCTCAAGTATTGCAGAGCCAAACACGTACCCTGCCGTGCAATGTTCCAGTAAAAAACTAAGTTTCATGCCTATATCTCATTCATAAGTAAAGTTAATGAGCAGAAACAGCTGTTCTATTTAATAAACATGAACTTTACCTTGAAGCCAGTGACCCTAAATGCGATCCCAGGCTTCCGTTTCAATTAAGTTATCTACTCATAAAGTTTCATTACTATATCTCATTCCTAACTAAAGTTTATGAGCGGAAACTGTTTTTCTATTTTTAGTAACACTGACATTGACCACGACCCCAGTGGTCTCAAATGCAATCCCATGCTTTTTATATGAGCTACCTACACACCAAGTTCCAGGCCAGTACTTCATTCCATTTTATTGCTCGGAAACTTTTTTCTATTTTTCGTAACAGTGACCTTGACCCAGAGACCCCAAATACAATTCTAAACTTCCCTTTTATATAAGCCACCTATCCATAAAGTTTCATTCCAATATCTAAAGTTATTGAGCGGAAACCATTTTTTACCCTAGTGGCCTTAAATGCAAACCCAAACTACCCACCTACACCCTAAGTTTCAGGTCAATACGTCATTCTTAACTAAAGTTATTGAGAGGAAACAATTCTAATTTTAGAATCAGTGAAATTGACCTTGACCCCAATGACGCCAAATGCAATCCGAAGCTTTCTGTTCATATAAGCTACCTACCCATAAATATGCATTCATATATCGCATTCCTAACTAAATTTATTGGGCGAAAACTATTTTTCTATTTCTAGTAACAGTGTATTTTGTGTATTTCTTACAATTTCTGTTGCCACAGTAACCACAATGTTTTACATGACAACAAAACAAAATAATATGCAGGATCTCCTCACTTCCTTTTACCAAAACACAAATTTTCATTAAATTATCTTAAGCATTTATTTTGTTATCAAATGATCAATATATTTTGTGTATTTTTACTATTTCCGATGCCATAGCAACCAAATTATTTGTCAAATCAACAAATTAAAATAACGGGCATAATCCCCTTATTACCCTATACCAACATGGCATGTTTCAATACCTTTTCTTATTATCGCAGGATCCATATTCATATTGTGGAGTGCGTAGTCTAGTGGTAGAGCGCCGAACTCATGATCGAGAGGTCGTGAGTTCGATCCTCCGTCGCGGCCACGTTATTTATCCTTGAGCAAGATAATTAATCCACATTGCTTAGTACTGGTTCTACCCAGGAAGCCATCGAGAATGATTAATCTAAGTTGCAAGAACTTGTTTCGCAATCGATGTAAAATAAATATGTTTAAAACAAACATATTTGTGGGACGGACGGACATACAGACGGATGGACGGACGGGGGGCAAACCTTAAGTCCACTCCGGTGACACACCCGTAGGGGACTAATAAAAAGAGCATGAAAGAAGAATTTAAAAATCGTCGAACATGAGAAATAATAATAATAATAATAAAAATAATAAAATGTGTGCTTTTCATACACCTAATGTATTCTGACCAGGTACACAACTTCGTAAAGTTAATACAATTTCAAAGTGAACGGAAACAAAACAAAACAAATATAACATAGATACCCGACTTTTGTCCTCTAAAGACCTAGGAATAATTGAGGAACTGAAAACCAGCTGTATTTAGGGTATTCTCAAACACATTCGTTTTGATAGGCATGATTATATGGTGTGATGAAGTTTATTTATTTATTTTTGGTTTAGCTTAAACTTATTTATTTCACATCGATTGTAACAAAAGCTTTATTTTAATCTCTCTCGATTTCTTCCTGGGTATAACCAGTACTAAGCAAATGCAGATAAAGTGTCTTGTTAGATTTGTTTTTGTATTACCATTATGACATATGCCTCTAGTCTCCCCGCCCACTCAACCCCACCCCCTCCCCCTCCCCCACACACACATACATTTATTAATATAATTAAATACATATTCACGTAGGAAATTTGACTCTGGGATCATTGCATACATTTATAATTAATATTTTAGACATTGTGATTACTTTTTTCTTTTTACAACCACCACTACCACGATGATGATAATAATCAGCAACATGACTCCTACAGCCACACCCACATATGTAGAGACTGGAAAATAAAACGGTCTACAAGTCAATTAGTAATCAAAATGGTCAGCAAAATGTCTTTATCTGTCACACTCACATATACATAATACTAAATAAATTTGAAATATAGTAACTAAAAGGAGAACAGTGGAAATATTAGCATAGTACTCAGATGCAGAATGGTAGGAACCAATCAGACTTTTACTTAAGTATTTACAATATGTTTTTAAATATCACGCTCAAATATGCATATACTGCAATATAGTAAATAAATGACTTATGGTCATTGATAGGACTCCGCCAATCACTTTAACATCCGTGTATATACTACTTCCATATAGACAAGTAACGGAAAGGACAGACAAGTCCCGTTATAGAAATTCAAACACGATATAATAAAACAAATTATAACACAAAACTTACCACATCAAAACATATTGCTATAATAATGGAGCTACCTCCGCTTGGATGTAAATGCAAAAGTGCTCCATCGCCATGTCCAAGGTAGTTCCAACACCAAAAATAAAGGTTAACAAGTTTGGTAGCTTTGCTATTTTGTCGTTAATTGTTTTGTTGTGCTTGATATGAAAATTCGTGGAATGCAGTTCCGCGTGGTTATGTTTACGCTTCGCACACGGCCCAAAAACGTTCTCGAAAAATGCATGTTAATGTTTAGCCCGTTGCATTTTTTTCTCAACTTGATCGTCGCCGCCGAGGTTTTTCCCCCATTTTGTTTTCCAATTACGCTGCGTAAAACCATGAACACATCTAATATCAACCAGTTGGTGTCCGCATATTGCTGCCTCCTGACATACTAATAACACGGAGTAGGTTTCAGGGGGAGAAATACGCGATTTCTTAAAACAGCTCTCAAGCCAGTGAGATAGTTCCAGTGCTATAGAGAGAGCACCAATGACAAGAATGTCATTTTTTTACCAAAGCGTACGACATTCTTCTTGTTTTAAACACAATTTACATATCAAAATCATTGGCGCACCAATTATATACCGGTTGCCTGTAATATTTCATTCTATTCCATATACATTGATGCAAATATGTTTGAAGCTGACATATTTTCAAAAGCAAACCAGGTTTATGGTTTGGTGATTTCCGTCTGTCTCTCTGTCTTTTTGTCCGTCTGTGCGTCCGTCTGTCTGTTTGTCTACGCGTTTTGACGTTTTGATTACAGATTTTGGTTAAAGTATTTGTTCTTCCTAATTATCAGAAAGTTTTGAAACTTGGTTCATTATCACATTACACAATGTTATATGACAAGCACCATAACTCTGTATTTTACTTTACCTGAATTATCTCCTTTTTTGACTTAGATTTTTCAGTTGAAATATTGAATATAAAGTCATATTCCAAAAGACATTTGACCAAATGCTTTTAAACTTTGTTTGTTTCTGTGTTTTGTGGTTTACTGTCCTCCTTGAATGCTACTTTCCCTGTCCGATCTTTTTATATTTCTTGGCATACATATTCATCATACAACCAATGTTCTAAGTTATAACTTTTAACTTTTAAGAAATAGAGTATTTCTCTCCTTGAAACAATCTCCGTGTTACTAGTTTGTCAACAGACAATAAACGGACACCAACTGGTTGATATTTGATGTGGTCATGTCGATATGTAGCGTAAATAGGCATAACAGGGTGTGACAGCGGTGGAGATGATCAAGTTGAGAAAAAACTGCTTTATTTTTGGTATTGGAACTACTTCGAAAGTAGCAATAAAGCACTTTTGCATATACCTCCAAATAGAGGTAGACCAACTGATTACAGCCGTGAACAGGAAACACGTTTAATCGGTAGTATTCAGTTGCGGATAGAGGTAAGGCACGTCCCTTCACCTGTATAATCTCTGACATTTTGTGAATATGTATAGGTTTTGGCCTGAAATAAAATATCCTTAGCCGCCTTTCTCCATTTAATTAGCGAACATGCGTTGGTATATCCATTAGGCGCAATACACTACTGCGTTGTTTTAGGTGTTTCAGGTAAAGTGTTGGAATGTTTTTGAGATATTTTCATTTCCATTTAAGAAACCTTTTTAAAGTCAGAAAGAGCGCATGCTGGTGTGGGCCAAAAAGAAACTTGACCTGTATGATTATAACTAAACTAAGTATTTCAATAACAACAACTACATTTTAACAGCCCACATTAATTCCTACTACACTAGCAACCCTACAGTCCATAACCAACTGGATTGTAGAATAAGACCAGAAACATGTTTTTGACGGATGTCTTATATATTTAATTTTTGTTTTAATGAACAATCCATCAGTCTCCAAACATACATGTTTCATAAAACATGTGTTTTAGCATCTCTTCAGTTGATGGTGATAATAGTTATGCGTGACCTTTTATCGCACTGGCACAAAACCCTAGGAGGATTACACGTTCACTGTTATTTTATATATGATCACAATTGAAGGGGACATAACTGTGGTAAAGGTAATCGCGGTCGGTCCAAATTCAATGAACTATGCACATATACAGTTGGTAGTGCTGATATTTGTAAAAGTTGCATCGCAATTGGAAAAAACATAGGAGGTGTTGAGCATACAGTTTTATGCTCATAGAAGTTAAAATGGACATAGCTCGAGTAAACATTCGTCACGGTTCAAATTTGTGTTAGACTGAACACCTATAGATTAAATATATTATACGTGCTAATTTTCATCGCAATAAGTAAAAAAAGTAGGAGTTAGACATAACATGTTAGCTTTGGTACTGGTAAAAATGTTCTCAGTCCAAATTCGTTATAGCATGCACATAATACATTTGATGTTGATGATATTTGTGTGAATTGTAATTGCAATCAAAATAAAAACAAAGTGTATCTATCTAAAGTCGATATTCAAATGTTGCTTTCGTATATGTTTCCGGTTATGCCACAAACGGAACTGTCTCGTCCGTGTAAGCATTATTAATTGGTTACGCACATTGATGAAACATAATATTTAGTTAATATATGTACTTACCTTTAGTATCTGAAGGTTCGTTTTCTCGTTCATCCTTCTTTTTATTTTTTGAAGATTCTGAAGATAGATCCATGTAGTTTGCATCGGTTGTTATTTGTATAAAGTTGGTAGAGATGGAGTCAGTACTTGTCCCTCCAGTGCCTGTATAATTAAGTACTTGTGTTGTTATTCCTTAAAATAAACGTAGTGCCAAAACATCACTTATATTTGAGCATACCTAAATAACTCTTGCTAACACATTCCAAAGTTTACTTAAGTATGATTGCTCACCACCTGACTTTTCAAACTAGATTGAAACAATGAATATAAATGGGACATAGGGATTCGGTAAGTGTCATTCACAAGAGGATTCACAAAGACGAGAAACGTAAAAAGAAAAGTTATTATTATTATTGTTATAATTAATATTTGTATTATTATTATTATTATTATTATTATTATTATTATTATTATAGCTCTCATTGTTACCGTAAATCATTACACAAAGTGGGTTAGGCTTTAATTGTATTTGCTTTTAATACGACAGAATTTATTTATTAACCAATAAGCAGATATACCCGTTTGACACAACGACTTTATAGTTGTATCGCTGGTGAATAACACTAAGCCGCTGTTGCCCTCCACGTTAAGGTAACCGTACTGATTTGGATTGTGTGTTTCTACAAGATTTAAAAAACAACATATATATTGATATCAATAGACACATTAAACTGAATCTGCTTCATGCCATTATCAAGCTTTAATTGTGGAGTACTAAACGAACCCGAACTTATGTCATCGTTTTACCAATTGCGTTTGTCAAGACAAAGTATTACACTTATGAATGTTATACTGCAATGAATGTAAAGCCATTTACTAGTATCAAAGTAAACTTGTCTCAAACGCACGATTTATTTAAAGTTGTGCATTATAATTATCAGTGTATGTGGATGTACAAACATCATACCATTATATTTGTATACAACAAGACTCCTAAACATAGATGTCCACAATGGAGCCGTTGTTTCTAGTGTGGCTACTGCATTTATGTGATTGTATGTGATTGGATAAAGGCTGCTTTTAAAACAGGCAATAGATGAACCAATCCAGTGGGTATATTTTGGTGCAACAGGATATAGTTTTGCTTCCCCTGTTTCTGTTTGGCAAAAAACTGTCAGAGATGTTGTGCAATTTTTCCATTGCGACTCGTTATTGCTAGGCTCGTATACCACGCAATCCCCATTGTCAACTATAGCGTCTTTGATAACAGGTATCCCTGAAACTAGACGATTTGGACATATTCAGATTATCATGTATAGTTGATCTTGATATACGTACTTTCTTAACCAATGGCTACTTAATTTAACATACTTCTGTTTGCAGCTGTGTATTACAGTTGTTATCAGATATCAACATTTTATAAGCAAAATTGTTCATTAACGTCACTCAGATTTGGATTGAATATCACAAAAGCATCAATAGGTAATACACTACTGACAGTGGTTGTTCTTTGGCATGAATCAAAATAATGTAATTCATCTACATTGTTAGCTGAACATATATAATTATGCATGCATGCGCATACTATTAAAGGGCCAGTAAAATGCCCTAAAATATTTAATTGATTGTCCCTTGAAAAAACAACATTAAACCTTAATTTAACATACTTTGATAGTTATGATTAATGGACAGCTATTCTTTATGGACATCTTAAAATGACAGTGTATACCAAATACCATAATCATAATGTGAATGATATATATGTGTAATGAGAGCTTTAAAAAACCTTAAAGGAAGTTCATCCGGACTGATATTATTTTTAGAACTGTTCAAATACATTATGTATGTATTTAATTGATAAAAATAAAATACATGAGTCATAAAACACCAACGGATCCGAGGAAAGTATTTCCTAACTATGGTTACGCGTCAGGGATAGCTATTTTAAACTTGACGGTAAATTAAATCACAATGTAAAGCGTCATGTGTAGTTGTCGCCGATTTGCTCCGCGTGACAGCTATTTATAACTTGGGGATATCCCTATGAACATTTAAGACTTGTTGTAAATCATAATTGTTAAGTATTGCGCTGTAGTATAGGAAACTGTTAATGTTCCATCTGTATCTATGAACTATTTCGCCCTTTTAAATTGGTAATTTCATACTTTTTTTTATGTTTTTAACAAATTAGGCCCCACAGCTTGATGTACTTCCCTTAAAATAAACGGGGCGTCCGTGGCCGAGTGGTTAACGTCTCTGACTTGAAATCACTTGCGCCTCACCGCTCTAGGTTCGATCTCTCAGGGGCCTAGGAATCTTTATGTGAGGAAGCTATTCAGCTGGCTTGCGGAACGTCGGTGGTTCTATCCAGGTGCCCGCCCGTGCACGAAAATTGCCCGGAGGGGCACCTGGGGTCTTCCTCCACCAATGGAAGCAATGGAAGCTGGAAAGTCGCCATATGACCTTAGCTGTTGGTGCGACTATAAAATCCAATTCAATTCAATTCAATTTAAAATAAACCCTTAGTATAGGCATTTGTAGTATGATCGCTGAAACTGCCTTTGATGAATGCATAGCATTAAATCGTTTAAATTCAGGATAAACAAAGGGGCGGCGCTCACCGCACTTTAAATTCCGATAAAGGGAATTTACGGTGTATGGACAGCTCATTTTTGCTAACGAGTTTAATAAATTCAATAATGAATGAGCACGAATGTTAGATTCTATTTATCACAAAACTCACATATCGACTTTTTTTGTTGCATTTTGCCTGTCGCTTTAACACGCGAAACCGACATAAACCGTGGGAATTGAATCATACTCATTATCGAATTTTTGTCAGCGCATACTAGGCTTATTTGCATACTTATATAACTAGTAATATATGGCAAATATAGAATGGTGTTATTCCACTTCCACACTATGAGTTATGTGATAAATTTCATACATATTGCTCATGTTTTTTGCTTTGAGGTTTTATAGTCCACACTAATAAATGAACCAGACCTGTCGGAGAACTTTCCGACTTATTCGCTTTGTCAGAAAACAATAAATTTTACACCTTATATATACCATCAGAAAAAGAGATATGAGTATAAAGAAATACGCTTAGTAACAAAAGCATGAACGTTTACCTTTAAAACAAGTATTGCCAATTGAATAGACTATTTCGAGCTCTATGGGAGCCCATGCATTATTGGGTCTAAATTACTGATGCACCTGTCTAAGTAATTCCAATATTTGGTTGTATAATATAAAAGATTAGACATATACAACTGCTTCAATGCAAAATGTAATTTGCTATTATTGCACATGTTATAACAATTTGGGTTCCAAGGGATCCCAGATCTATCGAAGACAAGATTACTTATGCCACCCTCTAGATAATATTGTAGTAAACACATGCTCAAATTGTGTTAAGCTTGGACAAGACATGTAAGATATAATAGACCAGTCCATGATTGGTTAAGCTAGGACAAGAAATGTAAGAAATAAAGACATGTAAACACAGCTTGCACGCTACACTTGAGATGGAGTGGGACGTCGACGCCGACGCCGAAGCCATAGTGATAACGTAAGCTTATAATTAGAATAGTCGAGCTAAAATGATGAATATATGTAACATTTAGCTCTAATGTACTGGTCAATGGTCATGTATGTTTATGCGATGGTTTGTTGTCGTTCGCTGTTGTGCGTGCGTCGGTTATCTTGTGGACACAATAACTTAAGGAAATAGTTTCCGATGTTCACGACGATTGACGTCAAGGTATGATTTATTGAAAAACTGGTAAACTTCAGTCTGTGAAGGCGGTGACTTTGGTAAACTGTTTTCGAATATCACTAATGTGGATATAATAATCTCCGTTTCCATAAGATCTCAAATTTTCTGAAAAATTTGACAATGAGAAAGTATGACATTTGCATAATCAAAGCTATTGCCCTTGATTTTTGAAAACTAGTCAAATTTCATTTTCAAAAAAGGTGATAATTAAATTAAACGGTTCCCGATCTCTATATTTTATATGAAGGTTTTTTTTAATACGATTTCGGATGAGTTTGACAATAAGCAAAACTTGTAACGGGACAAGAAAGACTCCAGATAGGTTAACTTTCAGGTAGGCAGCATACCTGGGAAATGTAACGGGAAGGTGTACCTGTTCTAGGAGTGTAGGTTACAGTGTACGTTAATGGATTAGATTCCACATGTATTATGCGTTGCTTTAATAGTTAACATACTTTCGTTTCATTTTAGATTTCAACACACCATAGCTGAAAGGAAAACTGTATATTTTACACTTTTCAGGTGCAAAGAAGATAGCCAGTATCTAATCAGATGTAGTATTTTCAACTTAGCTATTGCTGCACAGAACATAATATTTTCTTATATCAGGTCCGGAAAAATATCCAAATCATGTTTTGTTTACTGTTTGATAATGTCGGGACGTCATGTAGTAAAGAGTGAAAGTATGTCATAGGGCGGAAAGATAAATAATAAACACATTAAAACATTTGCGTCTTTATTTATCTATTTATTTTCTCTTTTAAGTAACATAACACAGGTGATCCTGTTATAATGTATCCTATAGCAATGTCATGTTATACACTCATACCTTTACTAATATAGGTATGCACGTGCACGCGATAAAGCTATGCTTCGGCGCATTTTCCATATAGACATTGAGGAGAAAAGTTATATACTTTACTAGATTGTTTATTTCACATAATAAATTTATTATTCATATATTTACAGGTATGTTACATATTTATTATTGTTCATAGTTTTAAAAGAAAATGTAATTAGTAGTTTGTAATATTGGTTGTTAAGAGACTACAAGATACGTAATCCAATTTAGCAATGTGTATGTGTGTATTTGATGTATCAATGTTTACATTTGAACATAAATCATCGTTGTCATTATCATGATTATATTATATACATTATCTTTATCGAGAATGTAATTTGTAACCTCCAATTAAATTACATTTCATTTAATATAGGGCAATTGCCGTTTAGACATATACTTTGCTATATTGTTGGTTTCACATAATAAATATATTATTCAAATATTTACAGTCTTCTGTGATGTGTATGACACCTGATTCATGTGAACCCATGTATGGGGATAATGCAGACATGATAGCATTGTGAATAATCACCGCTATACAAACAGTCTGCGACATATAGTAATTAAAACGTTGAACACATTTGGCAATGAACAGATACAAATCGGAATTGCTAAAGCGCTGACAATGTAAAATACAGCATTTTTCGTTAAATCAATTTCCATATCTCTAGTGTTTATCATTGGATAATGGTAGTGTTGAAAGTCGTCCGAGATGTCATGTATTAAGAGGAATATCGCCGCCTTTATTTTATGTAGATGTGATTTAATACTTTCGGAATTTAGAGATGTCTGGCGGATTCCCTGACCACTATAGGAAATTTGTCAGAAAGATAAGACCCTTTAGTATTGCATCGCACTTCATGCTTAGTGGCTGACCCATCTAAAGTCGTCAGTCAATTCGCTTCACTTTTTTCCTGCGCGATGTCTAGAGAATCTCGTGGGACTCTATAATTGTACTTTCTGAAACCCGAAAGTGGAGGAATGTACTTTCGTCTTTCGGGATTGTTTGGTCGTACCTGAGATTGTTTTTGAATTCTCTTTCAACTATAATAAAGGTACAATGGCGTACAAATCAGATACATGCATATTCGTCGTCTTATTACCAGAGTGTACTTCTTTTTCTCTTACCGAACAAGACACTTTCTCTAATTCGCCTCGAAAGTATGTGCTGTTCGGTCAAGCAAGCAAACTGTCCTTCTGAACTTTATAAGAGGACACTTTGATTGTAAGACCTACACTGTATATTGAACGCCTTTTTCAAACTACCTATCAGGTACACAATATAATACATGTGATAGTGCTTATTTTTGTGTCACTGGTGAGTCCTTCTTGTACAGTATTTGAACTTTAAAGAGCGTACTTTCATATCAATAAATAACAGTACCTGTTTTGTATACAGACACCAACCTATCTCCACCACAGGCAGGACCTTCAACGTTCTTTATACAGCTTTTGTCGCATCCATTTTCTCGATCGATTGTAGAAATCAGTGGCCGTTCCAAGCAGAAGCAGCCAATAGTGGCCTCAGTCATAAACTGTTAACAATGTGCATAACCATAATCATATATAGATACATTTTTCACCAATACTATTTGTAGAATATATATACTTAACGCCATAAAAAGTTATTTTATTTAGTGTTTATTTTTAATTAAAATGTCTCAAAGATCAATTGCATAATTCCGAATTTAATTCTTTCAATAAATGAATTTGATCGGTCACCAGATTTATAGGGAATGTGGATAATTTCTAACAAGTACATAACACTACAATCGATCTTGGAAATGAACACAAAATAAAAAAACTTGCACTTTTAATGGCGTTAAGTATATATGTATATGCTGTTAAGTTTTACAAAACAGGTATCCGGTTTTAGAAAGCAGAATACCATTTGCTATAATAACTCACAGTTGTATTTCGGCAAAACATAATAACGAGAGTGAAGGTACTGTCTAACAGAACTCGTTGATTGAGAAAATCACTAAAATCGTTATAAGTATGCCCTGCATATACATTTGGTACTTAAACACTGCCGGCTTGGTTTGAACTTCATGGGACTAATATATTTCAACATGCCCTTATACTAGTAATCAGGTAAATCATAGTTTCCAAAAAGTATAAGCATGAGTATCGCAGAGTTCTATATACGTGGTGGGTGCTCTCTTTGTATCAATGAACTGCCTCTAAACATAGATTTATGTATTCTTTATTTTTTAAACCGACGGCCAATTGTGAGAAATGTTCGGTAAAGCTGTCATTTCCATGTTATTACTAATGTCGCATCGCTGTATAAATGTATTACCCAGAAATCATAGTTACCATTCTGACATAAATGACTGGCCTAATAAATGAGCACTTGCTACAAGCGTTCATATTAACCCCAATTAACTGTATACTGCCTGACTAGTTTTTTCCCAAGTAAACTTCTTTAAAACACGTTTCCCATCAAGAACCAAATCAATAATACGAACAGACAGTAATTGTATTAATTTTGCAAAAATACTTTTCCCTTCAAGAGCCAAATAAATAATACGAACAGACAGTATTTTATTTGACGGTATACCAATCCAATTGTATGAGATCCAGTACAAGTATAATACTACATATATAGACCGAGACCGACTATACGTCCTTAAATGCTTAAACTTTCCACACATTTTCATAGCAGGTAAAATGAATCCATTCGTCGCGCTATTACTTAATACTGAATGATTGTTATTAATTTGAAAATACTGCAAGTTGTAATTATTGATAAGTAGTCTAACTTAAAGTAAGTGTATTGTGGACGTATTGTCTTTCTTCCGTCAGTTTATAAAAATGGTACGAAACTAAATAGTTGTCTTGAGTTGTAGTTTTTTGTCATCAACTTATTTATAATAGAGTGATAAGACGACTTATCAATGTATACGTATTATCGGAGGATATTTAGCGTTGAACACATTTTAACAGTTAATAACTGTTTTGATAGTAACCTCAGCGGACCCTAGGTAATATGGTTACGATGACAACAAAAAACTATTTTGATTTATTTGTTGTTTTGTTTTCTTTTCAAATAGATATATAATTTGTGCAGCAAACTATACTTGTTTACGTAAGCAGGTATATAATAGTATTGTGATGCTATTATAGCTTTCCCTTCTGATCGACGTTTCAATGGAATAGAGCATGGACCTGTAGTATACTGTTTATCCGTAAATGGACATAATGCAACTCAGACCTGCCAAAACTTTTTAACTAAAAATCCTGAGATTTTAAGAATATTATAACTGTTATACTGGTGGTGCGTTTATTTGTAAATGAACATAATGCAACTGATTTTTATCTAACACATCGGTAAGACAACAGATTTCCAAACTGTGGGTAAGGTACACTTGTTTTGCATCTTTTAAAAACATGATTTACTAATACGGCATTCATGAGCAGCTTTTATAATCTTAGACGCATATAACTCACGTTCATTATGCATACATTTTGATTTGATAATGGTTACTATGCACCCATAGACTAGATGATATTAAAAGTTCACCGTCATTCCAATGGTTCTCTTGTTTCCACATGCAGAATAACATTGTCCAGGATCTGGTATTGTAGTGAAGTTGACAGAAGACATTGACTGTATTGTAGCTAACTTTACACAACCTGTAAACATACGGCAAATACATTAGAAGAACACTGTGTATTGTAACAAAGTACTTAAGTATTGCCTGGTTGTAAAATAACATGTCATTAAAATTATGATCCAGTGTCATTAGAATGATATCTCAAGTGTGTGTATATTTCTTATTTAATTTGTAGAATTCATTTAAGGAGTATAGGTTGTCATATACAAATATTCCACTCGTTGGTTATTTAGTCAGTTTGCTTTGAACGTTTCAGAAAATTAGATACAAGACTAGCTTATTATATCAGCCAAATTGATAGATCGCTTATTTTTTTAAAGTTATTTATATGGCATAATTATATCTAAAACTAATGGTAGCCGAGCAATGACAAAATGAAATAATGATTGCCTAGATTTGTTGTCTGAAAACAAAGTATCTCTACAGGATGATTTTAAGCCGGTGTAACATAAGTATTTGACCCCCCTCGGATTATGACTCACCGGTCATTTTCCTGTGTAGCAGAATGACTCTCCGGTCATTATCAGCTGTAAACAATTGACTCCCCTGTCAAAATTTATTGTGAAAAAAATTGACACCATCCGTGTGAAAAAGTGACCCCACCTGTCAAAATATGCCCCCTCCAATAAATAATGATTCCCAACAAAATTTGTTTAGTTAGGAATGAGATACTGTGTTGAAACTTTGTAAGTAAATAGCGTATGTGGAGAGGAAGGTTGGGATTACACATGGGGTCACTGGGGTCAAGGTCAAGGTCGCTGCTACATATGAGTAAGTTGAACTCCCGAAATAAACAAGAAATGTCAGTGTAAAGTGACACAAGGCCCCGAAGGTTTGACCCCGCCCCAAGAATGACCTTTGACCCTAAGAGTGACATTTACCTTCAAGCTATGCATCTGATTCTTGCGCTCGACACATCGTCTCTATGTGATGATTATTTGTGAAAAGTTAAATGAATTCTGTTACATATAACTACTTACAAATTTATGCACGAGACACGAAATCTTTCGGACGGACCGATGCGTGCACGACGGACGGACGGACGAACGGACGGACAGTGCGATTACTATATGCCCTCTTTCGGGGGCATAAAACGTCTATATTTTTTTCCACTTACAGCGAACGGAGAGCATCTGTGCACTAATTTATAATTACACAACCTCAGTCATAATAATCCCTGGGACGTCCCTCGCATATTAGACACAAACGGTAACTAAGAAAAGAATCGCCAAAATATCCCTTTAGTGGAAATTCAACACTGTCTCTACTGATTGTAACCATGGCGTTAGTATTATGATACGATAATGGAAAGAAGTAATGCTAGTGGTATTCTAACTGTAAATTCAAAACAAAAGCTACATAGCATTTGTACGTTTTTTTTATTAGAGCGTCCACTCCCATGCGAAGATTGTAGGTTCCATTTCCAGTCGTATTATGCGGAAAACTTTAAAGAAGGTAGTGTTAGTTTCTGCTCTTCTCCAGACGTTCAGAATCATTAAAATGGGGGCTACGACTGGTCGGCTCGGTGTCAGGACAATGTCACTGTGCTGGATATAATAACATGTGTCTATTATATGATATTCCAGTATGTCATCACTATAAATCCGGGTGAATATTTCTATACATCAACCAGTCAATGTCCTGATATAACTGTAAAGAAGTTGAAAGTGACGTAAAACCCCACGATATCAATAAACATACAATGTTTGCTAAGTCATTATGTACTTGAGATGTAAAATGGCGCATCCTTGGATATGATTTTTATCGTTTTGTATGAATTATTTTGGACTAATTAGTTTCGTCGGGTCACAAATAGGTTCGCATCGTTCTCGAGGACATCTTGTTTTCACTATATCTTTTTCTGTTAGTTTTTTTACCACCACAGTTACTCAATTGCATTAAGTTGGGGAGGTCGTTGGTCCGTCTTTAAGTCGTCGACTACGGTTGTCGTAAACGCAAACACATTTTACTTCTGATTTCTTGTTTGTTCGATAAAACCCTTAGTAATGCAAATAATACATTTCTAATTCATCTCTCATCTATACGGGAATATGCAACGTAATTGAGGGAGTACAATTTAGAAGCCAATGGATAATTTCAAGGGTAAACCATCTCTTTACGACTGAAAAAATAAGAGAAATGCAACAAAATCTATGACTCTTTCTCTCCATTTCTCTCCGTTTCGGCGTCAGTACCCTTTACGAGTAGCCCCACGTTCGCCCAGCAAAAGCCACCGTTGTCTCAGTCTGCTGATTATTGCTGGAAAATTTGACATGTTGAGGCCCCATCGACAGGTCAAGAGCTTCCTTTTATCTTCTGACAGACGGCTAAATTAGTACGTGGTAAATGACAACTCGGTTTCGATTTTTTACGATAGGAGTCATTCCACTATATGAGAAAATGACCGGTGAGTCATTTTCCATTAAGAGAGTCAGATTTTTGTAAGTGAAGTGTGATGCTCTGTTGCTAGAGTAATTGCAATGATAGAGTAAAATGTGATGGAGCAGACTTCATACCATATACAACCAACTTAAAACTATAATATAATGTTGTTTTTTCTCGACTGAGTTGAGTTTTACAATTAAATACTTTTTAATAACCATATTTATTTACCTGTTAGATCAGTTCATAAAATGACTAACACCGTATGATATTGCAAATATTCAATTGGTTTATGAGTATGGGCTATATGGGTACAGCCGAACATACCGTCTGAATAAATACTTTTCCATAACTTGCTATGCCTGATGTCAGCAGCCAAACAAATTTTCTATTACAACAAAGTGTACCTATATACTCAAATAGCTGGTATGCCATAAAGTAACCCAGCCATAATTGTTCACCATTTGCCACGCCAAGTCCGGACAGGTTGATAGCGGCTGTGATTCCAGTATCAGAGTAGATAAGGTCTGGAGTAGCAAGGCTACAGCTGGACCTCGCCACATCCCATGTTGTTTCAGTATCACTTACATAATACGCAGTTTCGGCTGAAAGAATATCACCATATGACAAACAATTACATAACAAATTCGAGTTATGGCATATATAACAGAAGATAAGCACCGCGAAGCCGGACATGAAGCCCATGTAATAATAGATCAATCATGACAGAATCGCCTAGTTGGGTGTTGACATAGGTAACTTACTAACAGATTGGGGATAGGAAATACTTCTCTGTAATAAAAAGTCATGATGTATGAATAATTAAGTCATTTAATGCTGAATTTCGTAAAACTGTCTCAGGTGGATAACCCTCTATTGCTGGATTTTCGAATTTTAAAGTTGAAAAAGACGGATAATTCCGCTTAAAAGATATCAGAGTTAAGTAAGTTGTATCATTCAGTACCTTTTATGATACTGAAGCCATGTGCCATGTTACATTGAATTCCAATGAATGATTACTAAGAACAGAAAATAGAAAATGAAAAATCCCACCAGGCTTCCATAGTGGATTCGATTGGGGGAACAATTGCATATGCCAATCAATGCCCGTAATACGCATGCCAATTGTCATGAACATATCTCAAGGCGTTAATTCACAACCAAAAGTTCCAGATGGAATGAGCGAAAACAGATGATTGTGCTAAAGCCCCTCAATTACCCTTAAGCATTGATGAAGGCGTTAATCAACAATCGCAAGATCCAGGTTTGACGGACAAACATATAACATAAAGAATGATTTTCTGACTTACATATTGGTGGCAAGCCTATAGTCATGTAGCAAAATTCATCAATATATCAATATATTTTCAAACTCAGACTCAAGTTTTGAGTCTAAGAATCAGACACATATTTTTAATAAATAATCTGGAGTTCTTTTGTTTTTAGTGTGAGTTCGAAACTCAGATTTGAGTCTGTTTCTTAGACTCAAATACATGATGATTTTTTATCAAGGTAAACCCCTGAACATGCTGAAGGAGGACTAACAACAGAGAAGAGATTTCATTACCACTCTAGACAAATAAACCTTCATCAGGTAATATTGAAAGCTGTAGTAATTAGTAGTCAAGTTAGCTGTCAATACAATACTTATAATGCATCCTGATAAGGAGAATAGTATTGTAATAATTATCAATTAAACGGCGTATGTCTAATACGGAAAGTGCTCATGTGTATAACATGCGTGCAAGTCAAATGTAATGCTTTAACACACATTATATGCACACATATCAACTTTAAACAGGGTATAACTAATTTTAAAAGTTAATTTAACTTTATACATATTTTAAAATGGAACAGTTTAAGTCACATTTTTTTCAAACATGTTCCTGTTTTACAGCCTGAATACTGTGCTTTTTTAAGGCAAGGAAGATCTTGTCAAATTAATCTACTAAAGCTAAAGAGTGCTTAACTTGTTCGCACTGATCGTTGTAAAGCAATATTCAATATATCATCGTGTGTCCTTTATTTCGAGTGCTTACTTACACGAATACACTTTAAAACATCGAAATATGCTTCGGTGTCGGAAATAATAATAAGATAGAAACACATTCAAAGGTAAACACAACTATTACACTTGACTTGATATATGATATTATAAATGTACATAATTACCTGATGTTAACAATGGCAGGTGTAGCAGCACGTATATGAATAATAACTTCCGTATCACACACAGATACATCACTGAATAACTGAATTGAAACTAATTAACTATAAAACACAAGTATTAAAGTTTCAGTATAAAAGCTGTTATGTGTGAATGAAAATATTAAAACTACAATATTTTAAGTGTGTACTCCAATATGTATACTACGTTTAATTAACATATCCGTGATGGCAATATGGATGACCCGATGTATAACAAACTTCCTGCTTTTATAAAATCAGTTTTCAACAGGTATAAGACATTTTAATCCTATTTCGTACAATGTATTCATGTTTCCTCTTAATTGATTTGCTCACAATGATGGATCGTGTTACCTCTTTCAAATTGTTTTCTTTTTTTAATTTCGGTGATTTTTTTTTTAACATTATACGTACACACATATGTAAATGTTTTAAGTTTAATAATTTAACGACAAATGACATTATGTTTGGCGGATCTAAAACCGATTATAAGCGGTTGATGCTTCAATATACACAGTTAAACATCAATTATGTGCAGTAATTTCAACTTTATATTCAGTGGTACAAAACGCTTTATGTTGGGGTTATTATAAATTATGTTCGGTTCAGTCGACTTTGTATGCGGTGCATGTTTCATTATGTTCAGTGCTTATTTCGTTATGATGAAGGATAGAAATTTTACGGAGAATGACGATCCCCACACCTCTCTCTCCCCTGGACAAACATAACTGTGATCTCAGCCCCTGGACAATTCCATAGCAACAATTATCTCTGAAAACAAAAAAACACACATTCATTTGACCCCACATCCACAGCCAACTCCAAAAAAACAAAAAAAACAACAACAAGGAAACCTATAGCAGTTGTTTTCTACGGTTTAACACCTCGCCCTCTGTACAATTAAAATATCAAAATACTCACCCCTCCCCGTCTGGACGCTACTCCCTAGACAAACATTGTCTAACCCCATACACACACGGAAAACCTAAAAAAGATGGACATCAAATTACCCCCATGAACTCTATCCCACTAGAAATAACTTTGTCTGACCCCCGGAAAACCAATAGAAGGAATTTTATATATTCTATAATTTCAACCCCAAACCGGAATACACACACGCACGTACGCACGCACGCACGCACGCACGCACCGCACACACACACACACACACACACACACACACACACACACACACACACACACACACAGCGACCGACCCCCTGGACAAATACAATATTAAAAAAACTGGACGTTATCCCCACTCCCTTTAGCTTTCTTGGGGCGGGTGATATATTTTGACATGTTAGTTGTCCGGAGTGAGGGGATGGTTAAATCATAGAAAAAAATCTTCTTTAAGCTGTCCGGGGTGAGGTGGTCAGAAAATGTTGCTCTATGGTAGCGTCCAGGGGAATGGGTATTTTGATGATATTTTATTTGCTATAGGTTCTCCGTGGGGGACAGAATAGGTTTGTCTGGTGGGTGTAGCATCCAGGGGGAGTATTTTGAAGTTTTATTTTTCCAGCGCGGGGATACTAAATCATAGAAAATCCCTTCTATTGGTTGTTCGGTGGGGGTCAGACAAAGTTTGTCTATGGGGTAGAGTCTAGGGGGAGTATTTAAATATTTAACTTATCCATTTTATTTTTTAAAAGATATTTCTTTGTCCAGGGTGGGGTGGAGTTAAATCACAGAAAACCCCTTCTGTACTTGTCCTAGGGGTTGAGGTGGCGTCAGACAAAGTGTGTCTAGCGGGCTAGCGCCAAGAGGGTGTTTTAATATATTAGTTGTTCAGCTGGATTTTTCTCAGAAAACAGAAAGTAGTTCGTGCTTTATATTACTGTGAATGGTTCATCGTGTGAATATACATGTCATGTATTCATCATTTCTATAAAATAAATCTCCAATATTTCGTGTATACATTAATTATTTGTGATCGACGATGAGTTTCACTTGACATTCCTTATGTACATCAATTTTCAACTGCGCTGTAATGTTTATACTGCTAGGCTGACAAGAAACCGGGTACCGAAAATAAAACTCTTTCATGGGTTGTTCGTTGGGGGAGGCATAGTTTGTCTAAAGGGTCCAGCGGTGGGTAGGCTGTCCGAGTGGGAGATGGTCTAAGTTTGACGAGGGTGGATGTAGCATCTAGGAAGGGGCGAGGAGTATTTGATTATTTTAGTTGTCCGGGTTGAAGGGGTCAAGTGAATGTTTTATACAAAGACATTTTTTGTTATCGGGATGTCCAGGGGGTTGTTATTACATATACGTTTTTCCAGGGGGACGGATGGAGAGACGTATTCCAGGTTGAGGTGTTATTTGATATTAAAAACCCTTCTATAGGGTTGTGGGCGGATATATTACGGAATGGTCCAACAATGATTCGACAGTTTTAGTCAAAGAGCGCCATCCTCCGCCAAACATCGTTGGA
>JAWPHD010009536.1:0-102735 GCA_037043455.1 Cyrtodaria siliqua
TTATGCCCATAAACATTATTTCCAAGTTCCATAAGGATTGGATAATATTTGTTAGGGAGCAGACATTGTTAAAATTGTTGATTTTCAATAATTAAAGGACCATAACTACGTTGTTACCGGGTGATTGGTCTGGTTTTCGAACTTGATCGAGATATTATGCCCATAAACATTATTTCCAAGTTTCATAATGATTAAATAATATGTGTTTAAGTTAGAGAGCAGACATCGTTAAAAACTTAACAGACAGACAGACAGACTGACGGACAGACAATGCCACTACAAAATACGTCCAGTAGATGACGGGCGTAAAAAAATAACGTAAAATACCATTCAAAACAAAAACTTTTGAGAAAAGTGGTCTGTACATTTAAACCCAGGCTGAGACCTTGACCTCCTACATAAGTACACTAGACTGTGACCTTGACCTCCTACATTAATAAGCACTAACTAGGGCAATAACTTCATAAAATGCAGCAGTAATGAGTGAATTAACACTTTATATTGTTACATTCCTGAAAGTTCCACAGTTATTTGCTGAAAACTGTAGCAGCGTTTAATGTTATCATTTTATAATTACAAATTTTATAATTACAAACAAGTGTTGTGATTTAGGAAATTCAAACAAGAGCAGTAACTGTGAAAAATCATCCGACCTGAAGGCTGCAACAATATGCATATGTACATATTCCTCAAAGATTCCCAAAAGTCTACTGACAACAGTGGGAGGAGTTGGGTGGACAAGGTTGCCATTCTACAAGTACAAACAAGGAAAGAACGCAATGATGAGTAGTTGAGCCTATGAGATTTGCGACAAACATGCAAGGGTAGTAACCCCATGGAAAAACACAGGACTGGACACCTGACAGTACAAGCATCTCCCATTTGATATTGCTACTGTCCTGAAAGTTTCTTTATATCCAATGATAATTGAAAGATTAGTGCAGCAGCAAAGCTTTGTGACAGACAAACAAGGGGAGTAACTCCTCTGGATTTTTCTTAGTTACTGCTCTTGATTTGTGCCAAATCATACGAAAGCCGCAACAATACGCCCCTCTTCACTTTATACTGTTACTTTTCTGAGTTGGAATTGAACTGAATGTTGTTTAATGGCTCAACACTGTTAAGGTTATTTAGAGCTTCTCCAGAGAGGGGAAGGATTCATAGGAATCCGGGAACCTGCCCTACTCTTATTATCTAATAGATTCCTATGGTTCTTTAACGTGCTCGGAGGATAGATCGATACACGGGACCGCCCGGTTTACGTCCCCATCCAATGGACGAGGTTAAGGGAAAGTGTCTTGCCCAAGAACACACTGCCGGAAGTCAGTGGCACTACGGAGGATTGAACCCGGGGCCTCCGGTTACAAATCCGCCGCACTACCGACTGCGCCACGCCAGCACTTAGTTGGATGAAAAAAGTGGATAAGTTTAGGAGGTTAAGTTGACAAGATTTATGACAAAGTGGGACGAAAAGCACATAAGCAATAAAGTCAAACATGCGAAGATTTATGACAAAGTGGGACGAAAAGCACATAAGCAATAAAGTCAAACCTGCGACCAATGTTTACGAAGTTCGTAACTGTATAGTTTTAAATTAAAATTCACCTGTATTAAGAACCATCTGTGTTAAAATACCAATTTTGCATTAGTGGTCTTTTGATACAGGTTTGACTACTTCCCAGTATTAGTGTGGTGGTGGGGTGGTGTTTATGTGTCAGGGCTTTTTTTTGGTCGTTTTTATAGCCGTTATTCGGTCATATTCCCAATGGCAAAACATATATTTTTTTCCCAATTTTGAGGAAAAAATTCCCAATTTAAAAAAAAAAAATTTTTTTTTTGTTTAAGTGTGCCAATCCAATGATTGGGGTTCAAAAGCTTAATGAATAAATGAATGTTGTTTTACGGCACGTCGACACATAAATAGGTCATATTGTAAATAAATGCTTCTGTTTATCTTGGTGTACAAAAAACAGTATTAAAAGATATAATTATGAAAGGAATGCTTTACTTTATATTTTTCCGAATTTTATTAAAAATCGCGCTAAAATTCCCAATTTTATGAAAAATCACGCTAAAATTCCCAATTCCAGGGGTACGGGTTATGTTAAAAAAAAGCCCTGTGTGTCTTTTGCATCTGTTTATAATATGCATTTTCTTTGATTGGGCTGGGTATTGCGTAACCTTTTTGCAAGCCAGGAACAAACAAAATAGTTCATTACCTTTGGTGAGAGTCATAAATAAAACAAAGAATGAGGTATTTCATTACCTTTGTTAGAGACAGGAACAAATCAGAGGGCTGGCCCCGGCTGGGTATTTCATTACCTTTGTTAGAGACAGAAACAAAGCAGAGGGCTGGGTATTTCATTACCTTTGTTAGAGACAGGAACAAAGCAGAGGGCTGGGTATTTCATTACCTTTGTGAGTTTGTTTGAATGGTGTTTTATGTCATTTTTAGCACATGGTAGGCCATATATGATCGTCAATTTTGTGTGTGATAGAGGTAGACACTTTTCCCCCCTAGGTAGAACCAGTATTGTATACCTCCCGACATCCGTAAGAATCAACACTTTCTCACTTGACATGTCAAACTGGCAGCGAGATTTGAACCTGCAGCGGTGAGAGGCGAGAAAGTTTTAAATACAGCGTCTTAACTTAGTTTACTATCCCGGCCATTGGGGCACCTTAGTGAGAGCCAGGTACACACCAGACGGCTGAATACTTCATTACCTTAGTGAAAGCCACGTACACACCAGAGGGCTGAATACTTCATTACCTTAGTGAGAGCCAGGTACACACCAGAGGGCTGAATACTTCATTACCTTAGTGAGAGCCAGGTACACACCAGAGGGCTGAATACTTCATTACCTTTGTGAGAGCCAGGTACACACCAGAGGGCTGAATACTTCATTACCTTAGTGAGAGCCAGGTACACTCCAGAGGGCTGAATACTTCATTACCTTAGTGAGAGCCAGGTACACACCAGAGGGCTGAATACTTCATTACCTTTGTGAGAGCCAGGTACACACCAGAGGGCTGAATACTTCATTACCTTTGTGAGAGTCAGGTATACACCAGAGGGCTGAATACTTCATTACCTTAGTGAGAGCCAGGTACACACCAGAGGGCTGAATACTTCATTACCTTAGTGAGAGTCAGGTACACACCAGAGGGCTGAATACTTCATTACCTTAGTGAGAGCCAGGTACACACCAGAGGACTGAATACTTCATTACCTTAGTGAGAGCCAGGTACACACCAGAGGGCTGAATACTTCATTACCTTTGTGAGAGCCAGGTACACACCAGAGGGCTGAATACTTCATGACCTTAGTGAGAGCCAGGTACACACCAGAGGGCTGAATACTTCATTACCTTTATGAGAGCCAGGCACAAACCAGAGACATCCATTTTCTAAAGTGGCATCTTCCAGGGCAATCCAATATCCTACCAGTTTCATGGGGTCTGTGTGCAAAAATGTTGAGTCCTGGTGAGGTATCACTGAAATTATGCAAATAAAACATAGGAGATTATTTTGTGAATCCTTTCCAAGGACATACATTATCAATACAATATAGGGGGTTATATCTGTGGGTCCATAAATTGCAAATACAAATACAAGTAATATGAAGGTTGCTTTTTCTAGGCATTCATAACATTATTTAAATATTAATTAGTTTGCACAGGTAAGTCAAAATAGAATTACCAGTATATATAATATCAAGGCCTGATACTGTAACATGCAATCATTTGATTCGGACTAATTTAATGCTGAATGGATCATTTATTCAGTAACCAAACAAACAGAAAAATAAATAACAAGAAATATCACTGTGACAAATGACCCCGAAGTGACCTTTGACCTCTAACTATGACCTTGACCTTCGAGCCACGGACCTGGATTGTGCGCGACACATCATTTGGTTGTGGTGAGCACTTGTGCCAAGTAAATATAAGTATAACACTACAAAAGGCAGTAATTCTAATTTCAATCTGATAAGAGATTGTTACTGTACCCTGCACTTCCTTGCCCTCTATCTTTGTGTGAAGTTTCATTCCAGTCCCATTAGTTGTTGTTTAGATATGCAACCGACAAGAATTAAAACTCTAATTTAAATAAACATATAGTTCTTGCATTCTCCACATCCTCTCATTGTGTTTCATTGCAGATCCATTAGTAGTTTTGGAGCTATGTTTCAGACAAGAATTTTAAGTATATAATTACAAAGGCCAATAACTCCATTGTCCATGAAGATGGAGTTATGGTTATTGCAATCTTCACTTCATCTATTGACTTCATCTTTGCCCTCTTTCATTGTGTGATGTTTAATTACAGTCTAGTAGTTTTTTAGTCATGCTCCAGACAATAATTATAAGTATAAACTTACAAAGGGCAATAAACCTAAATTAAACGATGAAAAGAGTTATGGTTATTGCGCTCTGCATGTCCTCTCATTGCCGTCTATCATTGTGTGAAATTTCATTGCAGTCCAACAATTAGTTTTCGAGTTGTGGAGTGGACACAAATTATAAGTATAAAATTACAAAAGGCAATAACTCTAAATTAAATGAAGGCAGAGTTATGGTTCCTGCGCTCTGCACGTCCTCTTATTGCCCTCTATCATTGTGTGAAATTTCATTTCAGTCATATTAGTCGTTTTCGATTGATGGAGCGGACACAAATTATAAGTATAAAATTACAAAGGGCAATAACTAATGAAGACAGAGTTATGGTTCTTGCACTCTGCACTTTCTCTCACTGCCCTCTATCATGGCGTGAAATTGTGCTGCAGTCCCTCTAGTAGTTTTTGGAGTTATTGAGCGGACACAAAATATATATATATATTATTAAAGGAGGAGGAGGAGGCTCAGACGGAGATGAGATAAAGAATGAATTTTCCCCAGCACATATAATATCAGGGACTGATAAGTCAAGTTTGAAAAAGTATATAGCAGTTTTACCCTGTGTAAAATAATCAACCTTGACGAATATTAAAGGTGGAGGAGGAGTATTAAAGGTGATGGAGGAGGAGGAGTATTAAAGGTGGAAGAGGAGGAGTATTAAAGGTGGAGGAGGAGGAGTATTAAAGGTGGAGGAGGAGTATTAAAGGTGGAGGAGGAGGAGTATTAAAGGTGGAGGAGGAGTATTAAAGGTGGAGGAGGAGCATTAAAGGTGGAAGAGGAGGAGTATTAAAGGTGGAGGAGCATTAAAGGTGGAAGAGGAGGAGTATTAAAAGTGGAGGAGGAGCATTAAAGGTGGAAGAGGAGGAGTATTAAAGGTGGTGGAGGAGGAGGAGGACTATTAAAGGAGGAGGAGGAGGAATATGGAGGAGGAGGAGGAGATTTTTAAAAATACCAGTATTAATATGTTTAAAAAAATGCATACCCTGTCCTCCAACTCCTGGTTGCTGAAAAGAAACAATGGCTGATGCAGAGACAGACAAACTAGTTCTACACCATATAGCACTTTAATGTTCAATTACTGCAACCATGGCTATCATAGGCAGGCTTTAATTGCAATAACTGAAAATTGACATACTTGCTGTGTTTCAGATTCAGTGTTTTATTTGGCATCAATATTTACTAGCCCAGTCGCAACTATGGCCTAAGTCTGGTCGATCAATTTACTGTTTAATAATTTAATTTGAAGGAAAATATATAATTGCTAAACTTTAAATAAAACTAACAAAGTCAATGACAAGAAATAATGCACAAGTACATCACATTTAGACGTACACATCTAGATGCAAATATAATGTAGTTTTTGTAAATGTAGAGGTAAATGCCAAACTGCTATGTTGCCATCACATTTACTAAGAAGCTACAAACCTTGAATATGTACATGCTCTGACAAATCACAGGATCCACCATATCCAGACTTCTGGCAACACCCTGCAGACATTAAATTCCAGATGAATACAGTCTGCCATTATGTCAGTGTAGTGGATATAATTGAAGATGATTAAAACACAATGTGAAGGCGAGTATTCTACATGCTATTGCTTTTCAGCCATTTCAGAAAATGAAGTGTTAACACTTTTATCTCTCATTAAATTTTGTGAAATGTCCTATATTTGGGTCAAACTGAAGCAGCTGAAAAGGGTGACAGGGTTAACATATTCTATAGTTTTTACAAAACTTACCAAAAACAATAGTTCATTTCAGACACTTTTTAACTCTTGCACCCCTACTTTCAACTGCTTTTAATAGACCCAATGAATAGTAAAACCTATTTTACAATTGCCGGGAAGAAAAGTTAAACAGAAATAATTCTCAATAATTGTGAATTTGTATCAGTGTTGTGATATTTATACTTGTCATTTAGACCATTCAGTTCAGACAAAATTCAAGCATATCCATGACCAGGTAATAAAGACGCTACATCTAAAACGTGCTCGCCTCTCACCACTGCGGGCTTGACGTATCAAGTGAGAATGTGTTGATTCTTACGTATATAGGTATACAGTACTGGTTCT
Organism: Cyrtodaria siliqua; assembly: GCA_037043455.1. NCBI lineage: Eukaryota > Metazoa > Mollusca > Bivalvia > Adapedonta > Hiatellidae > Cyrtodaria > Cyrtodaria siliqua. The sequence continues at coordinate 6,473 of JAWPHD010009536.1, forward strand.
ACCCAGGAAAAATGGGGTGGTTTAACTATACCACAAAAAAAATCGACCGTTACATATGGTCTAACATGTGCTAAAAATAACCTAAAATACCATTCAAACAAACAATATTAAGTGATACCAAAAAAAATAAAGGCAACCAAATTTTCATATACTAAGCATGGGTCCTCAATTAAAGTAATTTATGTAAATTTGTTTGACTTACTATGACCACACCAATCTTGTGGCCAAAACTTTAAATAAAGTAGTTGATAAAAATTACATAACATATGCAACTTTTTAATAATTCATATGACATTTGTAGTAACAGTAATTTACATTGCCAAGTCTGACCTGACGGATGAAGAGACATGGTCAGTTATGATGTTGCATAATTGAATCTTTAACATACCTGGACTTTGTCACAGAATGTGAATTTCTTAAATGGTTCACTCAGCTCATGTAACGCTGCAACAGACAAGGTATTTACACATACATAATAACTAGATGGATGTTCCGAAAATATGTGTCGCCTGCCATGTGCTTATTTCAGCAAGGACAATCCAACTATAATGTTTGGAGACAGCAGGCCTTCATGAATTATGGAGCAGATTTTGTTTTAAATTGTTAAAGTTTATACTTTTCAAGTTATGGCCAAGGTCAGGTTGCAGGTTAAGTGTGACAGATGGACGGACGACAACGTGATCCCTAACTGTATCAGTAAAATTTGCATGTTCAAATTATGTAGCTGTTTGTATACTGTGTTGTCAGTAGGTTTATAAACGGTGTACATTATGTTGTAAATTTTGGCTGTTGTTGGCGCGATAGCTACTTTAAATATGTATATAAAGATCAACATGTGTCCACAAACGGGTGTGTAGACAAACAGGTGTGTAGATAAGTAAATGCAAGTACAAACACATTATAATGAATTATACAGCCCGATTTCTTTCATGAAATCGAAATTTCTTTCATGAAATCGAAAAACGAGACCGAAATCAACCATTTCAAATAACTCTCTCATACTATTTACTTGGTTGTGTCCTTGTCATAGAGGACCAAATCCCACACAATCTAACAATACGTTTGACTGTTAACGGTGCAAAACAGGGGTCCACTTACATGTTCACTGCCTGCTTTGCTACTCACCCAAAAATTGCTCTACATGGAACCCCACTCCCCCTCCCACACCACTACCCAACCTCCCTGTACTTTTTTTTTATTTGTAGTGCATTTTGGGAGTGTGTCCTAACATTTAAAAGCTATTTTGGCACTGACATTTTGAACATTTTCATATCTATAAGTACTTGTATCCTGGGAAACAAGTGGCTGCTAGGAAAGACTAGTGTTGACAACCAAGAACAGCTTGTGGACGTCTGGAGAGACAAATGACATCCAGGTAAGACTAGTTGACAACCAAGAACAGCTTGTGGACGTCTGGAGAGACAGATGACATCCAGGAAAGACTAGTTGACAACCAAGAACAGCTTGTGGACGTCTGGAGAGACAGATGACATCCAGGAAAGACTAGTTGACAACCAAGAACAGCTTGTGGACGTCTAGAGAGACAGATGACATCCAGGAAAGACTAGTTGACAACCAAGAACAGCTTGTGGACGTCTGGAGAGACAGATGACATCCAGGAAAGACTAGTTGACAACCAAGAACAGCTTGTGGACGTCTGGAGAGACAGATGACATCCAGGAAAGACTAGTTGACAACCAAGAATAGCTTGTGGACGTCTGGAGAGACAGATGATATCCAGGAAAGACTAGTTGACAACCAAGAACAGCTTGTGGACGTCTGGAGAGACAGATGACATCCAGGAAAGACTAGTTGACAACCAAGAACAGCTTGTGGACGTCTGGAGAGACAGATGACATCCAGGAAAGACTAGTTGACAACCAAGAACAGCTTGTGGACGTCTGGAGAGACAGATGACATCCAGGAAAGACTAGTTGACAACCAAGAACAGCTTGTGGACGTCTGGAGAGACAGATGACATCCAGGAAAGACTAGTTGACAACCAAGAACAGCTTGTGGACGTCTGGAGAGACAGATGACATCCAGGAAAGACTAGTTGACAACCAAGAACAGCTTGTGGACGTCTGGAGAGACAGATGACATCCAGGAAAGACTAGTTGACAACCAAGAACAGCTTGTGGACGTCTGGAGAGACAGATGACATCCAGGAAAGACTAGTTGACAACCAAGAACAGCTTGTGGACGTCTGGAGAGACAGATGACATCCAGGAAAGACTGGGAGAGGGCATGAGGGGCAGCCCAGCGTGCTGTCCTTGTGAAGGGACACCTTACCAAGCTATAATGAAGACAACATAGATACACCCCAGGGTCTTCCGAGAGGTAGGGGAGGATGGAAGACAGCTTCTTCCGAGAGGTAGGGGAGGATGGAAGACCCAATAGGGCGGATGCAACGGCAACGACACGGCTTGTTCAAACGACTTTAACTGAAACATCGAAGGAAACGAAGGACACTCGAAATATCCCTTTGACACGGATGCTCCCAAAATTAGACTCGCTGTGTTCTGAGAACACACTGAGTTCCATGTTTTGAAAAAAAAAATTACTTTTTATAAGTGTTTGCATTATTCATTGAGTAATGAGTTTCTTGACTTTCTGATATGGCAAATTCTGAACAAAAAATAATGCTTAAATTATTTAACAGTCTGCTCTAGTATTAGTAACAAAATGGACAGAAGGAGTGAGCTAATTAGTCCTGTTTCAAAATGGGTGTAAAAAATGCGTAGACATATTTTTAAGGTGTCTTACCATGTCCCATTTTATTGATTGATAGATGCTTGTCCACAGTCAGGTTTCCTGCAATGTACACAACATTACACTGGGAATAGGTTGTAAAACATTATCTTGGCGACATTAACATTTCTGTAAATTATCATCAAATTTCATAATCCCCGTGTGGTACCCTTGTAAGAATAGGGCCTCTGCTTATAGAGGCAGTGTGGTAAAATCCCCTCGAAATCATTTAAGGTCTTCTTCATCATCCCTGTATTGTTTCCGGCACTATTGAGTGATGGCAAACCACAATAATCGTCGCTCCAGCGAGAAATAGAGAGTTTACAATAGAATTTGCAGCTACTCTGTAGTTCTGCAGGTTCTAGACACATTGTCCATATTTTTTTTATCTAGATGTAAATAGAGAGTGGGCCTGAAATTTTCATTCCTGTTGGTGTCATTATTAGTTATTAGGATTCTTGACAGGGGACATGGGCTCACATTGCCTTTCTGGAAATTATATTCACCCGACCCATTAGGCGAGGGGGAATATACTTTCCAGGCAGGGAATGTGAGCCCATGTTCAAGAATCCTAATAACGAAGTTGTCATACTTCAAAGTTGTAACCATTTATTTAAGAAAAAAACACGTTTTCGTTTTTTTTATTGCGCCAATTTCCCCGTAACGTCTCTGACTAGACGTTGTTTATATTCTTGACGTCATTGCTCTAATGTCGTTATATTTGGCAGATTTTTTCATAAAATAAACATATTTTATCACTATGTTAATGTTTTATTATCTGTAAAATTGCAAAAAAATATACTTACGATTATTTCAGACCTTTACAAACAATGGAAAGCGCAGAAAAGCGATAGAAAGGAAACAATCGACGGCTTCCAAAACGAATCGGCAATGTTATCATCGCCATTTTGTTTTTGTGTATTGCAGGTATGGGGCACCTACGGGGGAATGGTCCTAGGTTCACATCACGAGACGTAGACATGGGCTCATTTTGACCAATAAAAATCCGAGAATTTTCTTTGCAGTATGAAAAATAACCTTTTTGTGTTGGAACATCATAAACCCCCAATTCAATTAAACTCGAAACTCATGCATGTTAAGACTGACTTTATGTTAAGTAGCATGTTGAGGGAAGGTTGGCAATGTCAGGCTTGTTTTCCTGTATGAAATAAAGACACAAGCTTCATGACCCACCTTTGTCATCCTTGACTCCATCTTCAAAGAAGTAACGGATTTTGTCACCACTGGTCATAAAGTAGTCGTCACTTGTCTGCAGGGTTCAACAAAATAAAAAAACATCAATACTTTTTATGCGAGAAAATGTATACCCAATCATAACGCATGTTAGATTTTTTCTTGCATCAATTTGTCATCATGAATATTTAAATTTATATATTATATAAAAAGAAAAGTAAATAAATAATATAAATCTATTGTAGCAGACACGTTACTTCAAATAATTATATTTTTGCTCAATTAAACGTTTCTACTTTCATTTTGTTCGGCAATGCTCGGGTATATTCGGATAACGATTGGTTCCAGTTGGTTGGTTGAAGATTCAAGGGTATTGTGGTTTTCTGGGAAAGTTGTGTGCATAATGCATAGATTGTAGGTCAATATTTTGTCATATTAGACATTTTTGTCAATGTGTATATTAAAATGTCTATCTCGCTTTAAACCAGACATATACTGACAGTAATCAGAGTATGAGATTGACAGATATAAAAAAATAATATGTTTTTTAAAACTGAATGTTTAAGTTTGCGATATACAGCATGTACAGTACAGTGATTATTAAACCTGACAATTTAAATTGTTTGTGTTTGATGGTGTGTGTTTTCATGTCTGTTGTATTCATAAATAAAGCATAAAGCATGCATTGGGTTATGTCTGCAGGAACCTCGAAGGACAGTAGAGTCACGTCGCATACTCTACCAATATTTTGAAGGAAAGAATTCAGAGCTCTATTATCTGTACAGAATACAATATATCAGTTCGTGTTGCAAAGCAAATAGAAACTGTATATAAGAGTATATGCCAACACATATTTCTGAAAAAAAATATAAACCCTTTTCATCTCTAGTGTCGTGAAGACTGTATTGTGTTCTGCTGGGTTCATCTCCTCCACCAGTCGGTGACATTCTTTCTTCAGCGATTCAATCGTCTCCTCATCTGCAAAGTCCGGCAATATCAGATATCCTTCGTCCCAGAACTACAGTGGATTGTAAAAAGAGGATAAAACAATATTTTCCAAATATTAATCCTTAGCCTGCTATGAATGTATAATGGACTGTCCTTTCTTTAAATATAGACCATTCCATTTATGTTACAAAGGGGTGTTTTGGAGAAATGACTGATGAGAAGTCGGCCATTGTAAACCCTGATCAGCCGTTACTCGCAGGCAGATATGGGTTTACAAGGGACGCGAAGGCTATTGTAGTCGCCCTTAGCCTGGTTGCTAAGGGTTAAAGTTTGCTATTCTCACATGTCATAATTCACAACTGTTATATGTTAACCAGAACCATGTTGGTATTTACTCTACATTAATAAACAGTTAACATAACATGTTGAGCGAGTAATTATTTGATATCTAGTTATCTCTTGTATTAAGTTAGAAATATGAATGAAATATGTAGCCTTTATGATTATGCCATACATACGTGTTCTCCTATGACAAAGCCTATGTTGTATTCAGTGTATCTGTATTTGTTTTGGTGACAATGAATCATATGATACCAGATACCCAATGAACAGTCTGATTAGATGATATCCTAACCTTATGTCAGTCAAAGGAGTGGGTATACATACTCTAATGCCTGTTGATTAAAGCATTGTCTGAAATAGAAGTTGTCTTATTTGCTGTACCGACTCATGTTTACTCAAAGTGAATTTATAATTAATTACGACTGTTGGTTTAATATACCTTGTCTATAACTTCTCATATAACGATTATATCGGATTGTCTCGTTACTCGTGAAAAACATAGTATTCCCAAGATTCAACAAGCAGGATCGCAGCCAGAGATGAAAAAAATACAGACAACTAGATATGTGTCCATGTAATGCGAACCTTCTCTGACCTTACCTGCCCTTTTTACGGTTTTGATATTTCATCTGGCTGTGTACAGTCAGAGCGCTTCCTAGGCTAAAGTAAAAACACAGGGAGCTTCCCTCTTGGTTTTAAGTAAATATATCTAAGAAAGTATGCACTGAATTAACATTTCAAGCATCTAAAGCGATTATTAATATATTTATTTACCTATATGAACCGAAATATTTGTTATATTAATCTCAATAAAGTTGACGCGGATGCTCCCACTGAAAACTATCAGCAGAAAAAGTAAAATTTGAAGAAAAAAGGGCTATAATTCCAGTAATACAAGGTCGATTTTGATGCGGAATTGATATGCACATCTTAAAATCATAGCTAAGCAGGTATGCATCCTGTAATCAGTCAGAGCTCTAACCTTAAACAGTTACGTTTTTCATAACCTGTGACTGTTATCAGGGAGTAAGTATACGGGGAGGAGAAACGGGTTCATAAACGCTCTAGTTTATCGATTTATGCTGTCGCGCTAGAAAGCCGCCATTTACTATTTTATCGATACAGGTAAATCGATCGTAAGTGCGTTACATGTGAAAAGTTAAAATGTCAGCCAACATCTCAAATTAGGCAGTTTTTACAGTTTCTTTTTTACAGCTTTCTGTTATAATCACCATCACGAAATTACCTTCTTGACAAAGATAAATATGTCTACTATTCACTTTTTTTATTATTAATGCCTAAAATAACCCATACTTTGTATCTCGTTTGCAAAAGCTCCACACAATTTTTAATTTGAAAAATAAAAATTTCAGCCGACATCTCAAAAGGCACGTTTTTATCACCTCTTTTTAGGCTTTGTCTTATAATCACCACCATGAAATTACGTTCTTGACAAAGAAAAATATGTCTACTATTCACTTGTTGTTATTATTAATGCCTAAATAACCCGTAGTCTTTTATCTCGTTTGCAATAGCTATACACTCACCATTTTTTATTTGGCGCATCTTTGTTACACGGAACCGTCTGGTAAAATGTGCTTTTATATATGCAAACAAATACACACTCTGTATCAGAGGACACAATGTGAATAAATAATACCGTACTTATTTTGACATTTCGCACCTTTATTGAGTTTGTAAGTGTTAGAATTTGCTGTTTTTCAAACACGCGCGAAACAACCGGAGGTAGTCATTTTCAAGCAGTAGTGAAACACACGCGCGACAACATAAAACGGCAAAACGATCCGTTTCTACTCCCTGTATACTTAATCTCTGCTGTTATTTAAAAAATAAATAAAACTGGAATAGTAACCAGAATCAGTTACTACCACAAAATCATTCAAGTTTAGATGCATTCTATCTTCTGTACAGGAATTTTCCCTATATATATATAATTTTCTCCAGGTAGGGTGATTATTCAACTTTACAACCATGCAATAAAATTCTATGAGCATGGATGAAAATCCAATGCGCAAGGCCTCTCAAGTTACCTAATGTTATGCAACAAAATTCATTAAAATCATTTTGTAGGCGCCAACATAATTAGTGAACAACTGCTAATTGGATCTTGATGAAGATGTCTTTATCCTACATAATAAGTATTCAGACATAAATAAACACTGCACATTTGGCAACTATTTCGATTTATTAGCAAATGATCTTGGTAACTGATTTAGGTTACAAATGGTTATTAGGGAAAAGTATCTGCTACTCTAAACCAAAGGGAGATAATAATTTGGCATTTTAATAACTTCCAGCAGTTATAAAACTTCTAACTGTTTAAGGTTAGAGCTCTGACTGGTAATATTGATTGAAAACTGTGGAAAAAGATAGACACATGAAATTTTAATGGAAAAAAAAATTGATGAAAAAAGTGCGTTACTCTGGTAACAAAAAGTTCATTTTCACGCCGAACCTATCTGCAAATCTTGACACCATTCAGGTAAGCATCCTGTAAAGTTTCAAAACAATCGGTTGGAAACTGTGTTGTGAGATAGACACACAAGATATTTTAATGTAAAATTCAAAGAAAAAACAATGGCACTACAGTATGTCAGGTAATTATATTAAAACATGGTCAATGTTGCTGCTTAATCGATATGCACATCTTGACATCACAGGTAAGCTTTTTGTAAAGTTTCGAAACAAATGGTTGAAAAGTGTGTGAGGAGATAGACACAATCTTTTTGCGACGGACACTCAGACGGACAGACATGGATAACGTGGAGGCACCGAATGGTGGGGCATAAAATGACAGAGGTTATGTGTGTGGGTGTGTGTATGTTGGGTGGGGTAGGTAGGTAGGTGGGTGGTGGGGAAGTGTAACTCTTCACACAAAGCAAGTGCAAGGTATAGGTGAGTGGGGGTCCATCACACTATTCCCTCTAATTTCGTGCGCATACTTCAAATACACCCAGGCAAAATAAAGTTATGCAGTAAATATATATACTGAATCTAAATACAGTAAATCACTAGGTTTATGCAAGTATTTTGCACTAAAATTTATATTTCAAAAGTATGTGTATGGTGATTCCCCTGTTTGCCGGTGCTCGCTTAATACCGGGGTAGTTTGTAAAAATCCCATTCCCATCATGCAATGTCAGTTTTTAAGGTCATTTGTATGCAAATGAGTTGACCTAGATTGTCGCTATGTGTCAACACAGGAAAAAATCAAAATTATTAAATATTTTTCATTTTAAAAGGAACAAAACAAATACCTCCTATTTTTTTCTAACTTTTTTTTCTTTTTCAGAAAAAAATAGCATGCCTGTCTCAAAATTGATCAAATTTGCTTTTTTGATGTCGTCTGCTAGTTTTAAGCTTGGCCATCTTGCTTCATAATAAATCAGGTCACATGTTCCCAAATACGACCAATATCCGGTGCTAGCATAAAAATATCCGAGGTGATTTATACCTATACACCGGTATACCACCATCTTTGTTTTTTGTACCAGACTTGATGTGACCTATTTGAGGTGATAATTTTACAATGAAAACACTTTACAATTTGAAATTTGTTGATGGATATTGAAAGATAATAGATTACTTTATCATCCTATCACACATAGTTTTAAAATGTTATATTTTCGCTTTCAACTGGATGCATTTTATGACAAGTACACCGGTATATAGATGAGCGAGCATACGTGACTTGTCTTGTGTTTTATCTGATCATGCTTCTTTATATTGGAAGTTTATTACTTGTATAGGCACTGTCACCTTGTACAACTGTGTTTAAAAGCTCTATTGCTCATGGTTACTTCCGATTGTGTACAGAAAAGACATGCACAACAATGAAATCATACCTGTTTCACCTGTTCTTCTGTCAAAGCCATTCTGCTCGTGTTGTGTTTGGGTTCAGTCAGATGAACTTTGAACTCTTCTAAGGGAGTTAACAAGTTATATTAACACCGAAATGGAAGGACAATAGTCGAAATGGAGCGAACGGAAAATAACGTACAACACGAATCTTGCAAAAAAAATAATTGCAAACTCATCCGTGGCAGACTGTAGTGAATTTATATTTCTCGTAATAAGAATGTATAATGCAGACAAATGTTTAACTTAGGCTTTATTACTGAAAAACATAAAAACTGATTGATGGGCTTGTTTGTAGGGCATGTGACAAGAGTTCGTATATGTGTGTCAAACAGCAGGTACACTTTACCATAGATCTACATACAGGGTACCTGTATATCCATGACTTTACCCAAGAAGGTTACTGAATTTTTCTCTCACTGGAAATCATAAAAAAGATCCGGTGGCATCCAGGGTAGGTATAAAACGCGGACTAACACACGCGGACTAGCGGACTGCGGACCAGTATGGTATAAAATGCGGACTGGTATTTTGCGGACCATGTACATAGATGGACAAATAATACAAAGATTTTGGTCAGCAAATATTAAAGTTAGACGTTCATGAAACAAAATAAGTCTTGTGGTGTATGGTAATGGTCATTTGAAACACAGACCTAATAACAAATTTATTAATTTGTCTGTGTTTGAAAATAGATTTGCATGAAAATAATTCGTCAAATGCCAGTTGTAATATAGGTTCAATTGATGTTTAAAGCAAAATAATTTACAAAAGTGAAGTTTTTTCGCGCAATGGTTTAGTAACAATGATTGTTAGAATGTAATAAGTGACGAAAAAAGAACTTTAATCCGTTTTAATTAAAGCTAATTATGAGATAATGTTCAACTCCTGTTTTTTCAAAAGTATATATTGTAAGTTTCCTGGGATATTAGATATGAAAAATCAGTGATGGAATATTTCGATAAGTACTTTTCGCTGTCATTTGATGTAACTATATGGATATCAAAGTTGTCAACAAATACACATTTCTTATACAACGATTGAAATGACGTAGGTTTCATGAAAAAAATAAAAAAAATAATAATGATTTCTGTGATATTTCGGACAGTAACTTTATTTGATACTATGGTAAGTAGTTGTCACCAACTATTAATTTTGGTTACTAGTATATTAGCAATATTATTTTCTTCTGGCATGATTTTTTCGAATATTTGTACTTTATGTCAACGTTGTTGATATTTTTTTAAAACATTGGATTACTCGATTTTATATCGTACGTTGTTTTAATGACATTTCTGAATAACAAATATACGTAGAAATGAAAATTAATTGTGTCTGAAATAAAAAAATAATATTTAAAAAGAAACAAATTATTGCAAAAAAAAAGAGAGAAAAAATTGCAAATTACTGTATATGCCTCTCTACCGAATCATATCATATATTGATGTTTCAAACTGGCACTGATTGACACCTGTATGTGTTTATTTATGACACGATTAATTGATAATCTTAAACGCCGCTGGCAAGACCGTAGCCTTGTTTATTTAAGAAGCATGCCACTTATTGAATTGTAAAGTCTCTTGTTTTTTTATGATAGTTGATTTCATCAAGGAGTACGTTATAGGGAGGAGAAACGGGCTCGTTTTGCCGATTTATGTTGTCGCGCATGTGTTTCACTACTCCGTGAAAATGACTACTTCCGGTTGTTTCGCGAGTGTGTGAAAAACAGCAAATTCTTATAAATTATTACACTTACAAACTCAATAAAGGTGCTAAATGTAAACATAAGTATTATTTATTCACATTGTGTCCTCTGATACAGAGCGTGTATTTGTTTGCATGTTTAAAAGCACATTTTACCAGACGGTTCCGTGTAACAAAGATGGCGCCACTCTGCGCCAAATAAAAAATGGTGACAGTGTATAGCTATTGTAAACGAGATACGAGACTACGGGTTATTTAGGCATTAATAATAACAAAAAGTGAATAGTAAACATATTTATCTTTGTCAAGAAGGTAATTTCATGGTGGTGATTATAAGACAAAGCCTAAAAAGAGGTGATGAAAATGTGCCTTTTGAGATATCAGCTAAATTTTTAATTTTATAGAATTAAAAATGGTGTGGAGCTATTGCAAACGAGATACGAAGTATGGGTTATATTAGGCATTAATAATAACAAAAAGTGAATAGTAGACATATTTATCTTTGTCAAGAATGTAATTTCGTGATGTTGATTATAACAGAAAGCCGTAAAAAGGGGCTGTAAAAACTGCCTAGTTTGAGATGTTGGCTGAAATTTTAACTTTTCAAATGTAACGCGCTTACGATTGATTTACCTGTGTCGATAAAATAGTAAATGGCGGCGTTCTAGCGCGACAACATAAATCGATAAACTAGAGCGTTTATGAACCCGTTTCTCCTCCCTATAACGTACTCCCTGATTTCATTATCTAACGCCTCCGGTAATAATACGAAAGTGTATAATTCTTATTATAAATGGTGATTACAATTGAAATATGTCAAACAAGTAAATAATTAATGTTGCGACATTGCCAGATTGCAATAAAATGCAAGTTTTGATAAACATGGTTTTAGTATGAGTACAAACTGCGGTGATAGTGATGATTATGTGTTACATATGTATGTATTTTGTGGGTTATGGCTCAAAAATTTTTTTCGCATGCTTCGGGATATGAAATGGTAGATACTTACTCAAGTTTTATTTGTTTTATTTCTTGTACATACTTGTTTTTCAGATTTTAAAAAATCAAACTTGAGTAAGTATCTACCCCAAAATACATAGATAATAAATCACCATGGTGATTTACTTGATTTATTAAAACTTTTTTAAAATAGGGGTTGTGAAGATTGCAAGTTTTTTTTTTTTTTATAGTTATCAAAATATAATTTAAACCTCAATACGTCTAAATCGGAGACACTCAGCGTTGTACGACTTTAACCTCCAATAATCGTTCTTTTTTCTAATTGAAACTGCGCCGCAACCAACACACACTTGATATTTTGCATAAGTGCCTTTTTTACATATTAGACACGGTAATGCATGACTTGTTTTTAATCTATATTTATGCAAACTGCAATAATTAGAATCTTTTGTAGGCTTATTTGTACATGGATTGTGTGATCCAATTTTAAGAAATTTACAAACATTGATTTCCATTGTCTATTTTGTATATAATTATTTTTATATTAATTTTTTTTTTTAAATATATAACAAATAAAGGAAATGGAAAAAAACGAAGAGACTATAAGAAATTTAATACGCCTGTTTGATACAGGAGTGATAAGCAAAGAAACACTAGAACATAGTCTTATGGCTATTCAATCACCCGAGACATTGAAAAGTCTAAAAAACAAGGAGAAAAGAAAACCAATCCCAGCTCCACGAGTTGTAAAACCAATCCTAACCCCTCGTACTACAATCAAACCCCGTGAAACTCCAAAGGAAGTTCCAAAGGAAACTCCAGAGGTTAAATCTCAAACATTAGAAAATTTACTCAAAAGACGACGTGCTAAAAAACAACGTAAAGGAGAAAAGCAGAAATATGATAAATTACAAGAAAATGTTATAAATGAACAAAAGCAAAAATATGCTTAATTACAAGAAAATGTTATAAATGAACTGAAAGAGTTTAATGATAGAAAATCTAAAGAAAGTTTTCCAGAATTAAAACTGGTTGACAAACCGAAATGTGTTTTTTTCAAAGCATACGAGGCGCCTGTCGAGGAATACAAAGACCCTTTAAAACTATTTCATGATGGGAAATCCATTATCACAAAACAAATACATAAAGAGATAGCAGAGTTTGCAAAAAAACAACAAGGATTATACTTTCAATTCGGTCTTACTATAGATTTAAATAAAGACGATGGTGCTACCAAAAAACACGTCCAAACGGGAGTTTTATATAGAGAGCAAAAGGTAATTTTAAACTTTGAAAAAATAAATGAGTTGTACGATGAAGCATCTGCAAAGATACAAGAGGGCCTTGAAAGACATATAAATGGAGGTTCAGGATTGGAGATGGATCACTGTGTTAAGTTTTATTTAAATATTGCAAAGTATGAACCATTAAAAGGTTCTTCATATATTCCTTTGCATAAAGCAGTATCTGATAAGAAGGCACTTATCAATGTAAAAAACGACGATGATCAGTGTTTGTTTCATGCAATAAATTCAGCTTTAAATCCAGCTAAAAAGAATTCTGATAGATTATCAAAGTATCCTAGTATAGAGTTCTTAAAGAAAGAGGGCATTGACTTTCCCACTCCAATTTCTCAAATTTCCAAAGTAGAAAAACAAAACAACCTTGCTATCTTTGTATCTACTCGCAATATCAACCACAGTTAATGCATATTTATATGTCTTGCGTCCACGGCCAAAGCCAAAAGTATCATGCGGTAAAAATAACAAATCAGCTTGATGCACTCCATTCTTAGCAGAAACATCAAACCTGGGTCTAACTATTTTTTTTGGTGCGGGTAAATAAATCTGCCACACAGCTTGTTTCTTTAAAAATTCTAATGCCTTTTTTTCACTGACACCAGCCTCTTTTGCCAATTTTTTAACTGCTGAGTAACCTTTCCAAAATCCTTTTGGGCTGTAATAAATCTTTTCCAATTTTTCTACTAAAGATTAAAATTTATATAACTATAAAGAAAAAAAATGGATATCACAACTGCACAATTTGATGAACTGCTTGAAGAGCAAAAGCAAAATCAATATAGCACAAAGAAATGGACAGACTTGGAAATAAATAAAATATATACTATTACAGATACGAAAATAGTGGATACTGAATATGGTCCATCCATGGTATTGACATTATTAGACAATGGTGAAGTATGGGCGCCTGGTCATCTCAAAGATAAATTAGAGAAGAGTGCTAAACCACCATATTATATGCGACCACTTGGATTGAAACCATGTAAGAACAACAAAAAAAATAGGTATCATGCATATGACTTAGTCTTTTCAAAGGTTATTCCAAAGTAAACATACTTAGTCATTCCAAATCCAAAGTAATTATAGTTTTTAAACTTTTTTTTTATGAACTAAATTTGTACGCCACAAATCCAGTTGCAGCCATGCCCACCACAATAAACGTAATTTCTCTATTCTGTTGATCCGGAAATGGTGTATAAAAATCACTCAACTTGGACTCCGGTTCCAAAAGCAAATGTTTGCCAGTTGTATAATAATACTGTTTCATAGCTTGGTCCACATTATCAAAAGTCTGCTCTGCATGATGCTCTTTTTTCAGTTGCTTATTAATAAAATCTAATCTCTCTGTTCTTTTTTTATTCCACTCCGCTTGTGCTGCGTTCAATTGTTCCACTGCTTTGTCATGCCTTTGTCTTTCCTCATCTGAATGACTTCCCCTTTTTGAAAAGAAATAATTTGAACCGATAAACGCCAATGCATTTGTTAATGCGCCACCTATCATCATTGCTACTGCACTTGCCATTTTTTATATATATATTTTTTAAAATGATTTCATAATATCCGCAGGAATAATACCTTGCTTAATCAGCATATCCTTTGTAGCCATTGCTAACATTATATCCACAGACAGCATCCCAACATCTGTCATATTAAAATCTACTTTAGGGGCTGGTCTTTTTAGTAGTTTTCTGCCAATCTCAGAATATCCAACAGTTAGAAGTGTTTCCACTCCAGCGTGATACATCATATTTACAATTTGTTTTCCGTCAATACTTGCTGCCATTTTTTTTATATGATTATTTTTTTTAAATACATTATTAAAAATCAAACGGGTCTTTTGGTGCAACCGCAGGAACAGGTTGCACAGCTACAGGTTGCGTAGCAGATTTCTTGTTATAAATATACAAACCCAACCAGCAATGCCTAATAAAACCAGACACGGTGGAATATAATTTTTGTATACGTTTATTTTGATTTCTGGTTCCTCTTCATCTATTGTTAATCTTGCTTTGCAGCATCTTGCTTTACAGCATTTTGTGCATCCTGACGCTTTGCCTTTCTTGCCGCTGCTCCTTTTTTCCCAGCCTCTATTCGTTTTGGATTTTTTACTTTTTGTTGTTCAATAGGTTGTGTAACAACCTCAACAGGTATAACTTCACTCTCTTGGTTCTCCATCATTTATATTATCTATATTTTTATTTTTATTAAAATCAATATGTCTAACAGTTGTCAGTATGGCTGTAAATGGTGCTTAGCACATTCCATACCTGTAATACAACTCACAACAAGCACTTGTCAAAGCATGATTAATAAATGGGTCTTCCTCCAAATCTTCTATCAGCTTTGGTGGATTGGTTACATTAAAATATTTTGATACTCCCATCACATACAAGCTAATAAAAGAATTGCCTAAAGTCTTAGTCATGCTTGCCCCAAGCCTTGCTTCATATCTACAGTAAAGTTTGTTAATTTCATCCGGGGGCATGCTATCTATATTTGTGAGTTGTATGTCTTTACCCAAATATTGACGACTACCGCCGCCACTATGGCTGATAATCTTTCTTTTTTTTTGTTTCATGTTGCTTTGATTTATCACGTTCCGTAAAACCTTCCGATATATCTTGTAATAGTTCTTCCGCATTCATTTTTATCTTGAAATAAATATAAAATACAAAACAACCAGCTGCGATATTCATGCAACTAGTAATTGTTAGTATTGGTAATAGCATTGTTATTAATATTGCTAATTTTTTTATTAGCATTGTTAATTTACTATGAGCAATGCTATAAGCATTACTATATTTCCTGATATTTCCATTATATTTTCATGTCAGTATTGCTACTTTGCTGTTAGTATTACTATTAGTAACAAAGCAATGCTGTTAAAAAAATAGCAATGCTGTCAAAAAATTATTCAACCCAATAACCAGTTGGTTGGTCAGTCCTCAAAATTAACTTGGAATATTTAGTCTTAGCTAAAGCTTTTCTTATTCTGGTTCTCTCTTCCAGCGTCGGAATAACATCATTCTCTCCCAAACAATTTTCATAACTATCTCTGTCTTTAGTGTAAAACATACACAACCATTTTGCTTGCTCCCGCAAATATTTTAATACAGAATTATATCTCTGCGAAATGACCCACACTGATTGTTTGGCGTGACGACCAGAGAATGCCAACTCTGACAACATATCTTTTTTCTTTGTCAATTCTTTTGTGGTGGAGCAATCATCAATGATGTATAATGTGGGCTTGCCAGTATATTGTTTGAAAAATAAACGCAGCAGTTCTTGTAACATTTCTTTGCCGTTGCTAACAGGATTGACAATTATTATTTTTTTATCTCTCGGATTTCTTACATCTCCTATCCAGGATCTATTTTTATAAGCCTCGTTCCACTCTATGGTTGGGCACAATATAATTATATGTTCAAAAACTCCAACATACTCTTGTTCAAGTATGTCAAGAACAAACTCTGTTTTGCCGCAGCCTGTCTGACCGCAGATAATGGCACTGTGTGAATATTTCGGATATTTTTGTTGTAAACTAGTTTCGTGATTCTTTGAATCTTCCATCTTCGAAATTGATTTGCGCATCTTGTATTATATATAGATAAATATTTAAAGGTTGATCTGCATCTGCTTTTTTATTTATTAGTATCGTTATGCCTTCACTGCCGTTTTCGATTTTTCTTCCACTGCCGTGTAATAAATTGTCATCACATGTTCTAAGGTCAAGCCACAAAGCATATGATTTTGTTAGATAGGTCTCAAGAGAAACATTGGTAAAGTCCCTCGCTACTATTTCTGTCTCTTTGTTTCTTTTTGATGTCAAGGCAAAATATTTGTTGATTTCATCCCAATGTTGATATGCCTTCATGCCCTGACTATACAACTGATTTGGTACGCCCTCTATTGTCATTTCAACCTTTTCAATCTTTGGATTGTAAAAGAATTCCGTGTCTGTTCTTTCTGGGTCTTCAAACAGCATTAGAATACCTTTCATGCTCCGTGCTGGTACATTAATGTTGATGTTCCAAAGGGTTTCAGATTGGTTTGCTATTATTTTTCTATGTCGCAAGATACGATCATACATAAATACTATCTTACCATTGGTTTGCTGTCTTATTTGTCTGGCTAATTCAACATCACTAACCATATTAAATTCCAAGCAGATATTTTTTATTACATAAGATGCATCAGCATCACTGCTTTTGATAACTTTGTTATAATCGTTAAACGTTAATTCATATTCTAACCTATCACCAAGCCCCGCTTGATAAAATGGCACATGACTTTCTAACATTTCAAAGTCCAGTGGAATACAAAATCTATTTCCATAAGCTGCTGCTACAGCTTCATCTTCGGTTTCTGAGGAAGCATCTCCCGCACCAATTCTATGTTTTAACATGTTTGCTTTACCAATACCTTGGTAAGCTATGTTTACTCGTTCAGTAGGGCTTTTCCATAAATCTACATAACAATGATATATATCACTGTCATCTATTGACATGACTTCATTGCCACTTATTCTTATTGTCATTTTTTTTACAATTGTTCTACCCAGATTCTGGTATATAGTAGCGTTGGCGTCTGTTCTGCTTTTAAGTTCTATTTCAAAGACAAGACGAGCAGTACGTGGAACTATCACATCATTAGTACTTAGATTTGGAAATCTCACAAGCAGTTGCTGGTTTTGGTCTATTGTTGAGGGATTATTAGTTATTACTACACTTGTGCGGATGCCCTTGGCACCATGAGGTTCTCTTAGGGTTCTATGAGGTTTGAGTTTGTTTCCGTAAGCTGACATTGTTTTTATTTTTTAAATACATTTTTTAAAATTAAATAAAATAAACAATGGCTGAGGGTGGATTTGAAAATTCTACGTACAATCCAGATGAAAAAGTCGATGTCTTTATAAGTGATTTGATTGATGATGACGAATCAGAATTTATAGAACCCCACTCAGAATTCCAGAGACAAATTGTAAATGAAAATAACCATATTAATCAGCTTCAAGGGGAAGATAAAACAAAAGAACAACTCACACAAAAAAGGTTGTTAGTAGATCAATTTTTTACTGAAGTTAATGCTGAGATCGGCGGAATTGATTATAAAAATGATTTCAGAGTGGCTGAGGACAAAATCGGTAGAACAATGTTATATGCAGTTCAGTTGGGGACAGATGATGATGCTCCACTTACCTATTACAGGGGAAATAACCCAGAAGAACCAATCAAGTTTTATGTGCTGGACACTTTAGTTAAAAAATATGGTATTGACTTTATCAGAAATACTTTAAAAAATTATGATTTATTAGTTCCACGTGAAAGAATTGCTCGGGGTAGGACAGAATTTGCAACCTTGGTAAAAACAAGATACCCTCACAAAAGCAGGCGAAGATATACCAATGCAAACTTTTTCAACAACTGAAGATCTGCAAAATGAGTTAGATGCCGTAGGTTCAGCAGAGAGTGATTTGAGTAATATAATAGATGAAACTCATCCTAAAACTGCTGTTCAACCGGAAAATCTAACACTGCGAGAGATACGAGGTTTAGGTACGAGATTACAAAGCTTCCGTGGAGAACTTACTAATAATCTCTTAATGCTCACTGAGCTTGATAAAGATATAACAAAAGAAAAACAAAAATTAGAACAGGTTAGCACCCCCGGGCAGGAGGCTGAGTTTCAACAAGAGCGCATACGTGACAGAATAAAAAACTTAGAAGATGAAAAAAATGCACGACTTGAAGCGGCGAGTGAAAACAAAGAAGCATTACGCAGTCAAATAAACAGGATAAAAGAAACTATAAATAAGGTGTTAAAAGAAGACACAACATTGAGTGAGAGAATAAAAACATTATTCAGAGAGCAAGGTATTACTATTGTTAGTATTTTGACTGCCTTTGGTATGATTATTGGGGTATTAGTTGAGGCCATTATTCCTACATCAAGTGCTGCTCCAACTCCAACTCCAAAGCCTGATCCATCAAGTGTCAAGGACTGGATAAAAAAAAAACTACTTAATCTTGGTAAACTTCTTGCCAACCTAGCTGGTAAAGCTGCTGCAGCACTTCCAGGAGTTATTGGCGCAATAGTATCATGGCTTTTATCTGCAACAGGTAATGTTATTAATTGGCTTGGTAACAATCTATGGGCTTTGCTTGTGTTTGTTTTCGGGTTGTTGTATGTGGCAGCTAAAGAGTGGTTTAGTAAATCTCGTAGATAAGTAATGCAGCAAGACCTATTACTATAGTACCAGCAATTATAGTTGTTTTGTTTTCTTTGTGTTCAATCGCTATTTTTTGTATTTCTGGTGGGTTATGCTCCACAGTTTTATGTATTGATTTATCAAAAAAAGAGTATGATAATGGACCTTTGGAAACGGCCGAGCACGACACATACGAAATATTGCAGTCTCGGTTTGATTGAGACTGTTCATGAGTGGTAGTGAATTATGCTAGCTACCGCTCACGCCCTCTAGCCCCGGGTTGAGCAGAACTCAATATTCATAAAATCAACAGCACAAAATTTTAACCATCCCGAAGATGGCATGCATATGGCGGTGGACATGGAGCTATCCTTCTTTAACGTCAGAATGTTCCGGTAAAAATTTCTTTGTTGTGTTGCCTTGAAAAGGTTGAATAATTTTTGGTGGCACTGGTTTTACATTTACATCATTATTCAATCCTAATGCTTGTGCATCGGTTGCTATTACAATTTCATTATTGTAGTCTTGTATTGTTCCGATTCTTAATTCCATGTCACTCGGAGACATGTACAATCCACTTCCATAGACAAAATTTACTTTACTTCTTGCATATTTTAGGGTGTTTTCATATCTTGAAATTTGACTGGGCAAGTTGATGGGGCTGTTTATTGCGTCCTCTACATTTGCCAGAAATTGTTTTTGTGCATCAAATGCCGTTCCAGTTCCAAGTATATCTGTTCTTGTTTGTGATTGTGAGCCAAGTATTGCCCAGCAGTATGTTCTTATGCTGTCATTGATTCTTTCTACTCCAGCTCTTGTAAATCCCACATAATTATCTAGTATAAAAGTAGACCAGCTGTTGTCAGCCTCCTTGTGCAATGTAATCAATATGATATGTTTTATCACTCTCATAGACTGTAAAACTCATCGTTTTGTTGTCGTATACAGTATTTATCAAAGGATGATAACCAATATTTGTCCAGTTATTATAAATTGTTCCTAGACAATCATTATAGCTTTGTTTCTGTCTCCAGTCCGAATTTAAGTCAACGTTAAACTCCTTGCATATTCTCTCGTATGCGTTTCGGTTATATGTGTTATTAAACGCATTCCAATTTGAGTCCTGCGGCATTGCTACTACACTCATCTCAAATAATATTCTTCTAACTTGGTAATAGACATGAAATCGAAATAACGAACCAACCAAGGCATCAGCTTTTAGATGATTGTTGAAATCAGTACCACAACCAGTTGTCGCACACCAAATAGCAAAATTCAACTGATTCTGCCAAAATAACATCCAATCTGTTTCCCAGCGTTGGACTATACCATCTGATTTGACATACGGGAGTTTGTATTTTTCAAAGACATTGGGAAATAATGCTTTAAAGCCTTTACCGTTAGATGTAATGACTATGTTTTGATTTATTATATCTACTTAAATTGTAGCGAGCATCTGAGCTATATTTAAATTCTTTAGAAATCATTTTTATTTTGTATTTTTATATATATATTAAAAAAAATGTTTCATACAATTTCAAACATATACTGTTCTATTAGCTTACAACAGTATATCGATAATAGAAATGGAGATAAGCGCGTTGGATTAAAAAGTTTTACATACACTATCGGTTGGTATAATATTAATAAATAAATCGTAATGACAAGAAACCCAGATAAAATAGATCATTTAGCAGGTGGACTCTATAACTTTCAAGACTTGGTAGAAAGGTTTAAATTGCTAAATGAAAAGATTATCCTGGACAATATTGTCCAAATTGGCTTCAGCATTATACATACGCCAATAGAGACACGAATGTCAAGCGGTCTTTCAAATATGCTGGGATTCAAGGACAGAAACTGGTTGACAGGTACTAATATAGGAGATTACCCAATTGATTTAGCTCCTTATAAACAGCTATATGTTCATCTGGGACAAGTTAATACGAGTAGTAATTATTTCAATGGTGCACCAAGCACTATTATAGGGGTTGTACCTGTAGTAAATAAGCAGTATGGAGATATTGTATATACATATTTTTATCCTGAATATCACTGTCTTATGAATGGTGAAATTTCTGAATTAAAAATAGAAGTCAGAGATGAGTATGGCAACAAAATAAATAATCACGGTTTGCCTATGAGTTGTGTTTTAGAAATTATTTAAAAAATATATTTCTATAAAAAAACAATGAGTATATTTGGACCAACAAGACCTAAAAAAACAGAAGACTTAGAGGCTTTGATAAATAAGGTTCAAGATTTATATAGGCGAGTTGTGCCTTTTGTTAACCAGTTTAATCATTTAAAAAAAGAGTTGATAATCTTAAATATGGGATTATAACAATATTTGCGGAGGCTAAGGGTCCACTTGTGTTGAATAGAATACTCTCATTTGGTAACGGTGGAGCAGAAACAAATATGGGGCATGTAATGACACGCCGTGGTCGTATTATGGGAATAGGTTTAGCAAGTGACCGATTAGTTGGTGACGTAACTGTAATAGTTTCTGTCAATGGTGTTGAACAACCAAATTATGGCATAACGCTTCACATCATCCCTCGCAAACGCGATAACTTTGACAGACCTTTAGATATTGGTGCTGGTTCAGTTGTTAACTTTGTATGCAAGATTGCTAACGCTACCGCTGTAAAAAAGACGGTGGCATCATTATTAATTGAATTAATTTAATTTTTTATTAATAAATAAAAAAATGAAGCAACCGACAGCACCAAGTTTATATCCTGAGTTGCCAGTGAAGACGGACAAAATTATAGATTACAAAAGATTTCAGAGATTGAACGAAAATTAATTACATAGCAAGATATACGTCAGTCACTTTATAAAAATATAAACGTGGTATTAATATTACAGATGGAATTGACACTACCTTAATATCTGCGGGTGTTATTATGGCTGGGATTGGATTTGTTGTTCCAGTTTTGTTACCTTTAGAAATAGCAGCAATAGTATGTGGAGCTACAGGGGTTTGTATTAATTTTATCAGACGCAAGCTTAATGCAAAAGCTCAAAAACATCATGAAATAAAAACTTTGGCAGAGTCTAAGTTGAATAGCATAAACAATTTGATATCATAAGCATTGAGTGATGCACAGATATCTGAGCAAGAGTTTAAGTTGATTTTGGATGAGTTAGATAAATATTATAGTTTAAAACAGGACACCAAACAAAAGAAACTTGAAATTAGTGAAGTTCAAAAAAAACAACTAGTGGAGCAGGGAAGAAAGGAAGCAATGGCAACCTTACAAAAAAGTCTAAAAAGTGTGTGATTTATTGTTTTAGTAGTGTGTTTGTACTAAAACATTTGTACATTTGTATTCAAGGTCGGAAAATTGTTAACTTGAATGTAATTTTGATAACTTATAAAAAATAAATTAAACTTGCAATCTTCACTACCCCTATTTTAAAAAAGTTTTAATAAATCAAGTAAATCACCATGGTGATTTATTATCTATGTATTTTGGGGTAGATACTTACTCAAGTTTGATTTTTTAAAATCTGAAAAACAAGTATGTACAAGAAATAAAAAAAATCAAACTTGAGTAAGTATCTACCATTTCATATCCCGAAGCATGTGGAAAAAAAATTGAGCCAGAACCCCCAAAATACATAAATATGTTACAAATTAATTGTTGGAGTTTATATATTTATTTATCATTTTATCATGTTATACGATCAACGTATGTAAAAATGGTATGCAAATTTACGAAGTTCATCAAAATTAAAAACATACAATTAAATTAAAGGCAATTATACCATTGACAAATATTTGCAATGCATCCAAATTGAGAAACAGAGAATAGCATTATCCAGATGATTGATTATTTCTAAGGTTTATAGTCCCTCTACCATTTGAGTCCCCGGGAAGAATCCCCCGTTGACTCGGCATTATGTTTGGACTATTTATCCAGATTTAGATGCTCTGCTCATAAGTAAGCTATTGAAGAGGGACGGTTTAAGGGATTAGAACGAGAGCAGCGTTTATGTAACTTTTGTAATATGAAGTCCATCGAAAACGAGTACCACTTTTTATTAGTATGCCCTTACTACCGGGAAATACGTTTCGAATGTTTACCGAAATATTATTGCAGCTGGCCTAATATAAAAAAGTTTAAGTCATTGGTCAAATCACAACAAAGTATTGAGAAAAAAAACTAGGAATGTACATATATTTAGCAAATGATAAACGTGATAAAAGTCTTAATAATGAATAGTCCTACTTGTTGTGTATCTTCAAACAGTTTAGTTATTAACATAACCTTTATTTTAAAAATAAGCAACAACACTAAGGTTGTATTTAGATGAGTGCGTAATCCTGTCTACGCAGTAATTGATAAATACAAAAATATAGTTTTGTTGCTTATGCACATAAAGTTTATTTGTCTCTGCGAGGCCTTTACTATAGCCACGTGCACGGACGTTTCATCTTGTGAATAATTGGTATACTATATACGGTCAGTCACGTGTATGTCATGAAATGTCTATTGAAGTGCACACTATCGCCATTTCATGTCCAGTTTGATATATTAATGTATCTCACTACCATTAACTTATTTATTTATTTCCAACATCATGATATTAAACAATATTATAAAAATATTGCCTTATAGTGAGGTCGATGTGTATTTATCGACCTGAGAAAAGTGATATCGACCGAACCTATAAGGCAACAATTGTTTTATTATTAAATCAAATTATTCATGGAAATTGAATTTTTCATACTTACTTTTCATTCCACTTTCAAACAAAGATATTTATATTTCATGATATTAAACAATATTAATAATTATATATAAGATTTTTTTTTTTTGATTACATCAAACATAAATCGTTAGCATCTTTCAATTTGTAATTTGTATGTAATGTGTCTTAATCATGTACATTAACATCATACTCTTCTTCCCCGGAAATTGTTATGTTTCTCTGGAAGATAAAATTGTAAGATTCCAAAAAGAGCTGCAAGACTTATGCTGGATAAAGATATCAAAATTCCGTCTGTTGAACTTTTTACCGAACTTCGTTGGATGATGTTTTCCCAAAGAGATAAATTCCAAAAAGCAATGCTCATGTTTAAAACATTTAATGATCAGGCTCTTGCTTATCTTAAAAATATGTTTACTTCAAATGTGTAAAGAGTAAAATACACAAAATGATAATACTATTATTTATTGTGTTCGTATGTATTGAAGCATTCACAGATATATAAGTGTAATATTAATTTTGTAATATATCAATCAATTAACACAATTTAATACAACACAATTTCTAATATTGTATTCAGACTTAATCAGACTATTATAAGACCAGTATAGTTTACAGAATTTAAAACATGAACAGATTTTTTCACGGCATTAACAGGCCGAAAATCAAATTTTTTTGTAAAAAAAAAAAAATATATATATGTGTATATCACATCAATTGAACCTAATTACAAGTGGCAATTGACGAATTATTTTCATGCAAATCTATTTTCAAATGTAATATTTGCTGACCAAAATCTTTGTATTATTTGTCCCATCTATGTACATGGTCCGCAAAATACCAGTCCGCATTTTATACCATACTGGTCCGCAGTCCGCTAGTCCGCGCGTGTTAGTCCGCGTTTTATACCTACCCTGGCATCCATTTCTTTTTCTTCTTCTTCCAGTTAAGGCCATGATTCTCGAGAGAATGTACAGATGACCTGTGATGGGCGTGAATAAATGAATGAATGGTGTTTTACGGCACGTCGACAAATAAATAGGTTATATTGTGCGCAAAAACTGACGAAAGATGAAGAAATGAAGGATTAATTAAAAATTAATGTAAATATATCAAGATAAAACTATTAAAAAATAAGGGATGATATGGTTGTAATATAAACTATATATGTAAATCAACAAATGCCCGAAAACGGGTATATAAAAAAGTAAACATACACAAGAACATATCACAATGATTCATATAGTCCGACCTCTCTCAGGAAACCTAAAACCAGACTAAAATCTATAGCATTAAATAACTCGGTCATAGTATTAACATTGTAGTACCTTTGACTCATAGGATCAAAGTCTACACATTCCAACAATATGTGTTTGACCGTTAACGGTGCAAGCAGGGTATACATTCTGGTAATTGCTCACCTTGTATTAAATATGAATGAGTATAACGTGTATGCCCTATCCTGCACCGGGCTAGGACAACTTCCTCTCGGCGAATGGGTCTACTAGAAGAACGCCATTCTCCGAGTAACGGTTTAATTGAATGGAGTTTATTGTTAACTGACAAATCCCAAGCGGCTTGCCAAGAGTTACGAATATATGTGTTAATACAACTTTTAAAATCAGTATAAGGTAATTTGGTATCAGATATATGATAACCTAATGCTGCTTTAGCAGCACTATCAGCTCTATCATTACCACGTATTCCTACATGGCTTGGAAGCCAGCAGAAAATAATAACATTATCAATTATAAGAGAATTGTACTTTTCTAAAGTTGAAGCACAACTGGGTTATCATGTTTCATATTACCAGTGCTTAAAGAGATGAAAGGGAATCAGAAAAGACTACAAAATGGTCATCATCAGATTCCTGAATATAATTTAAGGCAAGTTCAATTGCCTTCAGTTCAGCTGAGAAGATAGAGGCCTTGTCGTGATGGGCGTGAGACAGCCGCCTCCTCCCTGGATATTTACTGTTAAAAATCGGTATTTCAAAATTAAAACTATGTACAATTGGCCGAAAGAAGACTACTGAGTGGGTAGGAGAGTCGTCCAAGGGCGACATTGAAATCCTCGATCGTAGTCATGGACATAGCTAGACGAAGATTTGAACTACGCACGGAGACTACAGAGACGCCAATGCCGTGAAAATGATAGTGTGTTTGGTGAGCATGCCACTAATAAGGCACTCCACCTGCCAACCGCCCCCGATTTTTTAAAGTACAGAATGCAAATACTGGCAATTGCCGCGATTCAGAAATTGTTCTTTTTGTGCGCTAGGTACATCGGTGCATCGTTTTTTTTTAGATAAAACGTGCAAAACTCAACCCCACCCCATCCTCACCCAGTAAGCTTAAATGCATTTTGTGTTTACGTTTTATAATTTGTGAATATGTTTTCTCCATGATGACTACGCCCCTGGCAGTAGTATCGGTGGCTAAAGTGGGTGGTTCAACTCGATGATGGTCCGGGCGTAGAAGGAGTTTTTGTATACAGTACTCTGTTTGTTGCTGCAAGCTTACTACAACTAGAACGACCGGAATACACCGAATCACCAGAATACTCCGAAATACATATAATAAAGACATTATTTATGTAATTAATGGATAAAAAATTAATATTTATGATTTAAATAGTAATATATCCACATAGAAGAGTGATTTGTGTTTGGCGGCTTATATACGCACACTAGTCACCCCTATATAGGTGTAACACGCCCATTGATTGTTGCATTGAGTTGTGTGTGAATTACAATTTAAATGCCATGTTGTCATTCATATCTAGACCCAAACTAAAAATGAATAACTTACATCCTCATTGCAAATGACACATAAGCTGCCAAACAATCCACAGAAAAATGGGGGTCATGCATCTTCTAAGAAAGAACTTGTCTCATGAATGAATTCTCCCTTTAAAAACATAAACACTGAGATGCCATAATATTGTATTCATACACTCATTTCCATATAAGCAAAATAAATTAAAACTCACAATTTTAACATGACAATGCTTGAAAAATGTAACAAATAGATCAACAATGTGATATAAACCAAAAATAGCACTTTAAATTAGTGAAAATGCCTTTTTTTACAAAAAGAAATGAGAATTATTTATTGACGCCATTATGCGACTACCCCAGGCCGACACTTCCAGTGTTGCAATGGGTGTGCTACCCCAGGCCGACACTTCCTGTGTTGCAATGGGTGTGCTACACCTATACAGCAAAACTACATACTTATCTCCCTTGAAGAAAAACATCATAATGCACAAGTTTCTTATTTTGTTTATGTACTATGATTGCATAGACTGGCATAAAATACAAAAACCAATTTAATTTTTTTTTAATAATAAATTTATTACAAGCACACTTATACAAAATATATACATGAATATACATGAATATTCACAAACTGCTTGACCTACATGAGTATTCACTCACGTACACACGCACGTATTATATTTATTTTTTTCGTGAACCGTCAATGTCCTTACGTTTATATTACGTTTCCTTTGACCTGTTTTTTTTACCGTCTGCCCTTGGTGCGAATACAGAAGATTTTCCGTCAGTTGAAGTTGCGTATTTAGCATCATTGGCCACATAACGCCGATAGCGGTTGAACAAATTCATCCGTTGCTGGGCGGTCATTGATAACCAGTTAATCTTTGAGGTCTGGTACTGTTTGTGTGTGGACGCTAGGCGATATTCGCGAGGCCTTGTCAGGCAGGCGGCTCTGTATGCTGTGTTTGTGAATAACAGCTGCTGCAGCTACCTTATCTCCATCTTTAGAACCATCTGTGTACTGTACTGTATTTCGATTTAATTTCATTAAATTTGCTTTGAAAGACAGTAGGGTCTGTACTGGATTTGTTACTATTACAAAGATCAAAAATAATTGTTGGTGTTTCCAAAGTCCACGGTGGAATATGTAGTACTTTGTACTTGGCAATTAAATTCAGGTCGATTTCAGTGTCTCTTAATTTTGGTTTAATACGAAGACCAAATGATCGAATGGCCTTCGGTTTTCGATCAAAAAGAGGCTCATAACTTGGATTAAAAACATCATCGAAAGTTGGGTTTGAAGGGTTAGACTTTAATTTAATGGAGTATTGTAGGGCTAATTTGTCCCGTCTATGAGACAGTGATGGTTTATTAGATTCAACATACAGACTTTCGGCTGGTGATGTACGAAAGGCACCTAAAGCGAGTCGTAATCCTTGATTATGTATAGGATCGAGCATCTGCAAGTACGACTTGCGAGTCAATCCATATACTATCGAGCCGTAGTCCAGCTTGGATCTGATAAGAGATCTGTAATGTCGCAAGAGGAATTTACGATCCGCTCCCCAGTTAGTGTTTGCAACAACTTTAAGTAAATTCAGAGCTTTAAGGCACTTGGCTTTCAAGTATTTCAGGTGTAGTATAAACGTTAATTTACGGTCGAAAATAAGACCAAGGAATTTTGTCTCATCCACTACTGGTATTGGTGACCCATCCAGTGTTAGATGAGGGTCTTCATGATGTTTACGTAGTTGACAAAAATGCATATAATTAGTTTTAGATTTAGAAAATTTAAAACCATTTTCATCAGACCAGGTCTGAAGTTTATTGAGACATTGTTGAAGTTGTCTCTCAATAGTGTTCATGTTTTTTGCACGATAACATATAACAAAGTCGTCAACATATAGAGAGCAATCCACACCAGGATTATGCATTTAACTATATTGTTAATTTTTACATTAAAAAGCGTGACAAAGAGTATGCTGCCTGTGGCACATCCATCTCCTGTTCAGGAATATCAGAGAGACAAAACTGCCTATCATCTAAGAATTTCTCTATAAAAATGGGTAATTGGCCTCTAAGACCAAGGTCATGAAGATCATTCATAATACCGTACTTCCATGCAGTATCATAAGCTTTCTCCAAGTCAAAAAATACAGCGACTAGATGTTCATTTTTATGAAAGCTTCCCCAATAAACGATTCAAATCGAATGAGATTGTCTGTTGTGCCTCGTTGGCACCGGAATACACTTTGATACGTTGTTATCAGTTTGTTGGACTCCAGGTACCAAACGAGTTAAAGCGATTTGGCGATAATTTATTGGGTCCGTATGATCCTTTCCAGGTTTGGGGACTGGAATAACGATTGCTTCCCGCCAAGAATCGGGGAAGTTTCCCGTCACCCATACCTTATTAAATATATCAAGAAGGGTAGAGAGACAGACAGGATTCAGGTAAATGTTTTAATAATTGGTAATGGATATCATCAGGATCAGCTGATGTATCATGGGCCTTTTTAACGGACTCTCGGAGTTCTTTGAGAGTGAATAGTTTATTGTATTTCTCCAAGTTTTTCGACTTGAAGTTCAGCTTCTTCTGTTCTTTTAGTTTCTTATTTTTCAGAAAATTTGGTTGACAATTTTCAGAAGAAGAATATTTTGAAAAAGTTTCTGCCAAAGTGTATGTAATATCTTTGACAGACGTTACATCTGCATTATCTGTTTTAAGATGATTTACAGAACTAGAATACCTTTACCGCTTATTTTCCGGACCATGTCCCATGTCTTCTTAAGAGATTAGCGAGCATTCAGCCTAGAGACGTAAGATCTCCAGGATTTCCTCTTGCTATCCTTAATAGTACGACGGGCTTTCGCACGAAAAACTCTAAAGTTATCTAAATTTGTTTGAGTTGGCCGCAAGTTAAAATTATTTAATGCAGCTTTACGATCGCTGACTGCCTTTTTGCAGTCATCGTCGTACCGTGGTTTATGTGGACGTTTAGGATTTGCCGAGGTTTTTGTAATACATGTAGTTTGATCAGCTATATCGTGAAGAATTTTGGTAAAAAGAGCAGTTGCGTCTTCGACATCCTCGAAAATGGAAGGCTTTAATTGTTCCTCGCCAAGAGATTGAAACGTAGTCCAATCAGCCTTGCGAAGTTTCCATCGTTGCGTTTTTTCGAGAAGTGGAGGGCCGATATTTTCAAGAAATATGGGGAAGTGGTCACTTCCACAGAGGTCGTCTCCAACACTCCACGATAAATCCATCAAAAGCGTTGGATCGCATATTGTTAAATCAATGGAAGAATGAGAGCCTGTAGCAGGATGTAAATAAGTATGTGACTTATATATAACGTCTCCCCGCGCTTGCAATCAGTACTGTTATTCATTCGATCTTTGGAGATCGCTGAGCCCGATACTTATATTTAGTTATCGGTGGTACATTTTCAATTTCTTTTGTTTTCTTACTTAATTTTTGATTCGGTGGTTCCACTACTCCGGCCGATAAAAGGCTCTGGGTATTGTTTAACCACTCATAGGATATGTTGTCTGCTTTTTATACGCAGGCTTCATAACCGCTGCTCCCAACTAAATTCCACTATGTTTATTTCGCTCTTCGGGGCATTTAATTTTATTAGATACTGGGACCATACGCCGTACGACATGGAGAAGCAATACACTCCATGTCCACCGGCATATGCATGCCATCTTCGGGATGGTTAAAATTTTGTGCTGTTGATTTTCATTAATATTGAGTTCTGCTCAACTCGGGGCTAGAGGGCGTGAGCGGTAGCTAGCATATTTCACTACCGCTCATGAACAGTCTCAATCAAACCGAGACAGCAATATTTCGTATGTGTCGTGCTCGGCCGTTTCCAAAGGTCCATTATCATACTCTTTTTTATTATTAAAAAGACACAAATTGCTTTTGGCTAAGAAATCCTCAATTGTCTTGCCTTTATCGTTTATATCTTTACAACCCCAGATGTAGTTGTGTGCATAAATCGCCCAAGAGTATAAAAGGTGATGGCAATTGTGCAACTAGGTGATTTAGATCTTTAGGGTCTAATGAAGAACTAGGTGGTAAATATAAGGAACATATTGTTATGACTCTGTGCATATTAACACTGACCGCAATAGCTTGCACATTTGTTTTTAAAGCAACAGGTCTGTGAGGAATGTTTCGATTAACGATTATCGAAACTCCACCAGTCGCCTTGTCCCCGGTATCACAAATATGATTGTATAGTGAGTATTGTTTAAAAGATACCTTACCACTTGTCTTCAAGAATGTTTCTTGAAGACAAAAGGCAATAGGGTTGTGTTCATTTAAAATTAAGTTGATTTCATCATAATTTGGTTTCAAACCTCGACAATTCCATTGAATGATCTTATTAGTTTTACCCATTATTTAGCGTTAAGGCGGTTTTTAATTTTATTTTTGGCCTTAGATTTAGGAGAGGTCTTAGGAGACTCAAGCAGCGACATCTCCACTGATGAATCCTCCTCCCTGGAAGAAGTCAGCTGAAGTGGCACCTCAACTAACTTTTCATGAGAGGATGGAAGTGGCAGTGCAGCTGCTGGCTCTGAAATATCCATGAGCTGTTCGCATTTGTTATGCGGCTCAATAGGGCCGTTAGACAGCTTTGGCTGCTCCTTGTGCCCCTATTTGGAGAAGCACTAGGGTTTCCAACTTCCCTAGTTGGAGCAGCACTAGGCCTTCAAACCGAGGAAGTATTAGACTTCATGACTGGGGAACTACTAGACTTCACAGTATTAGAAGAACCCGCTTTCCAATTCTGAGAAATTGACATACTCTTGACATTGCCAGAGCTTGCCGATTTTGTGTTTGATTTAAATGAAAAAGTTTGATTAGGTGAACAATTTAATTTTGGTTTGTTAAGTTGTATTTGTTGACTTTTGTTTGGATTTGATACTGAGGAAGTATTTGTATTTTGAATTTCTGACTGTAGTTCATATTGCGTACTTGCATCCCTGCATTCTGTGTGTGTTGCTGTTGTTTTGAGAATAGATGCGTAAGAGGTCGGACTTGAAATTTTATATTTTTCTTCAATCAATTTTCTTGCTTCTGGAAAGGGAATGTTTAGTGTATATTTAACTGTTATGATTTCTTTTCCTTTTTTGAATTTTTCACATAATTTTGAATTTGCGTGATGTCCTAGACCGCTGTTGGTACATTTGAGGTCGTTAGGACAATCTGATTCGTTATGCTTGAATGCAGACTCGCCACATTTACCACAACTTTCTTCTTTAGTACACCTGGAGTTGTGGTGCCAAAAGGCTTGGCAGTTGTAGCAACGTAACGGGTTTGAAATGTAGGCGTCAACATGTAATTGCAGATATGCCACCTTTATTGTTCTTGGTAAAACGGGTGTTGCAAATGTGAGGATGATAGTATTTTTACTAATGATTTTATCATTCCTCTTTATGGTTATTCGGCGAGCCGCAGTTACCAACTGTGGCGCAAGATCATTTATAATATCTTCTTCAGGTACTCCGGAGAGATCCGGGCACCTGATGACGCCTTTGGAGATGTTCATAGAGGAGTGAGGGTAGCATTTGACTTTTGTGTTTAAAATTTGTGTAATAGTTAGTAAATTATCAGAGTGAGATTTTGTTTCTGTTTCAATAAGAAGAGTTTTGTTCTTTATTTTTTTTATTTGTTTAACATGTCCAGCAATGGAATGGACAGTTTTCTCTATTACAAAAGGTGACATATCTGCAACAGGCCTTTCCCCGTCTTCCGATTCGATAATGAGAAAACGAGGAAAGGACTGGTAGTAGATATGGGAAAAGTGTGACTTTAGTGTTTACATGGGTCGTTTGTAATTGCTTATTGTGGTTTAGTTCTAGCATTGCCCATGAAAAAAATAAAATAAAATGATGTAAAAATGATTGAATTGGTATTTCCTTTTTATTTTATTGAAAAACATTCAACCCATCGATATATATAACCCAAAACGTGAGCGGTGTAGTTAGCAGTTTTGAGAAGTGTATGTTCCGCCTAAAAAGTGGCATGAGTATAGCCATATAGCGTTTGGAAATACATGATTAACCCTTTCGACACCGCCATAAAAGACCCTGTATATATAATGTTTAAAGTAGAACAATATAAAAGGTAAGTAAGATACAGTGTACAGGTACTGTCGGAATAATAAGCTCGGATCTCTTATAGCTGGCGTGACAAACCGATTGATCAGATCGGGTCAAATCTGACCGCCCGTCTAGTTGAAGTCCGGACCAAAGTGGTGTGTTGCAACCTTGAGATAACTACCAGATCTCCACGCCACTCAACCACCAGGACTCCCTTCTCCAACGACACGGGTCGCCACCCACGGTCAACAGGTGGATTACATTTCGGCGGGGGGAGGGGTGGGGGTGGTCCTACCCGTCTGCTAAGTAACGAGCAGTCAGTTGATTCTTTTCACCCCACCACCGACCGGGGGGTAAAATAAATAAGAGTGCCCTTTCCGCCTTTCAACCTTTCACTGTTCTCGTCAGAGACAATATTCGATGTATTTCGGATTTTTTTCACGAAAACACATAAACTAAAAATAAACAGAGCCCTTTCAACCTTTCACTGTTTTCGTACTTAGACAATTTTCGATGTTTTTCAGACTTAAAGATCACCAGCCAAGTTAATATAACCCATTTATATAAATAAATGGTATACTAATACAAAAACTTAGGAATAGCTGCCAAACACAAAAAAATATTAGTTAGAGGAGAAAAAGATGATTTTAATAAACATTCGTGAAAGTCCGGAACAATTCGATAGTTTCCGCGCGCACTTTGCGTGATGACGTAGATTTTGCCATTGACCGTATGGCCTGGTTGTCATCTGTTGTATTCATGCATGGTAATTTCGGGAAGACCTCATATATTTATTATTTTTATTTGTGACAAATTATTTTGTATTATTATATTAGATAATTATTGGGAAATGGTTCACTGTGTTGCATTTGGATACGAGAATGAATGAATGAATGGTGTTTTACGGCATGTCGACACATAAACAGGTCATGTTGTGCGCAAAAACTAATGAAAGATGAA
This sequence comes from Cyrtodaria siliqua, assembly GCA_037043455.1. NCBI lineage: Eukaryota > Metazoa > Mollusca > Bivalvia > Adapedonta > Hiatellidae > Cyrtodaria > Cyrtodaria siliqua. The sequence continues at coordinate 40,338 of JAWPHD010009536.1, forward strand.
AAAATCAAGTATTAATTGAAAATTAATGTAAATATATAAAGATAAAACTATTAAAAAATAAGGGACGATATGGTAGTAATATGATATGGTAGTAATATAAACTATATATGTAAATCAACAAATGCCCGTCAACGGGTATATAAACAAGTAAATATATATAAAAACACATTATAATGATTTATATAGTCTGATTTCTTTTAGGAAATCTAAAACAAGATTAAAATCTATAGTATCACATAACTCTTTCATAGTATTAACATTGTAGTACCTTTTAGGATCAAAGTCTACACATTCCAACAAGATGTGTTTGACCGTCAACGGTGCAAAGCAGGTTATACATTCTGGTAATTTTTCACCTTGTAATAAATATGAATGAGTATAACGTGTATGCGCTATCCTGCACCGGGCTAGGACAACTTCTTCCCGACGAATGGGTCTATTAGAAGAACGCCATTCTCCGAGTAACGGTTTAATTGAATGGAGTTTATTGTTAAGGCCAAATAAAATTATACCTGAGTTTACTGTAACCCGACGGACCTTCGGCAAAAAAACCCGACTCATTTATTTTTTTATATTGAAAATATAAAAAAAAATTGAAAAAAAAATAAATTAAAAAAAATGTTCACGCGATCACGGTTTCGACAGCGTGTTAGTTTCACGGTATGCGGTACAGGTATAAAACGGTCAAAATTCGTTACGCGATGACGGTGCAATTTTCACTTTCGCAGTGCGGTTTTCACTGCGTGTGAATTTTACGGTACACGGTGTACAGGTAAACAGTCAAAATGGCGTCTCCCAATGCTATTTTGGCTGTACAATTTCAAAAATGCCAGCACATGGAAGCGCACAATGTTATGGCGTGCACACTCCATAAAGAAACGCTAGCTGAGTTGTTTCAAAGGTACCACAAACAGGTCGGTAAATGCCCAGAGTTCAAGGCCACCTGTTGTACCGATATAAAATCGGACGAAACATTTAATGTGGAAGGGCATCTGACAATAGGTGACCTTGTTGGCATGGGTATAAAGTGCATTTATTTTTCGTGCCAACAATCTAGTGACCTTCTCGATACATTGGAGTTGTGTGCTGCAGAGGCAACATACAAAGCTGCAAATGCCTTTGAGATTATGATGTCGAAAGGAAGACAGTTTTTGCCACCAAAAGTTGTCAAGTAAGTTTAAAATCAAAAGTGTTTTGGTGTTTGGCTGCACTGCAATGTAAGATGACACTGATATTTTTTTGGTTGATCAATTGGAATTTATTTGATCACTGTTAAAATTGTCTGATCTGACAATTCTTGTGTATTTTCAAATGTATGAGGTGTAATCACTTTTTAAAAAGCTTTGTCTTATCACGACTTATTTAATATTTAAGGTCAAAATGATTTCGATTAAATAACGCCAACTGACTCGCAAACTTTTGATTTTGCAAATTTGGGCTGTCAGAAGATTACTTCACTTGACGTTCCAAGGCACGGCTGCCACACTGGAATAATATGCCATTATATATGATAGCCTATCCAGTCACATTTGTATGAATTGTACATTGATAATGAATGAATGGTGTTTTACGGCACGTCGACACATAAATAGGTCATATTGTGCGCAAAAATTTATGAAAAATGAAGTATTAATTAAAAATTAATGTAAATATATAAAGATAAAACTATTAAAAAATAAGGGATGATAAGGTGTAATATAAACTATGTATGTAAATCAACAAATGCTCGTCAACGGGTATATACACAAGTAAATATATATAAGAATGAATGAATGAATGAATGGTGTTTTACGGCACGTCGACACATAAACACATTACAATGATTTATATAGTCTGATCTCTTTCAGGAAATCTAAAACAAGACTAAAATCTACAGTATCAAATAACTCTTTCATAATATTAACATTGTAGTACCTTTGACGCATAGGATCAAAGTCTACACATTCCAATAAGATGTGTTTGACCGTTAACGGTGCAAAGCAGGGTATACATTCTGGTAATTGCTCACCTTGTAATAAATATGAATGAGTATAACGTGTATGTACATTGATAAATAACAGCAAATCGACTGTATAAGGCAATACTGAAACTCTCACTCTGACAACTTTAATATTATTAATTAATATGGGTACATATATTAAACGTGAAATACTCTTTTTATAATTTCAGAGGTAGACCCCTTAACGAGAAGGAGAAAATGTTTAAATGATCTCGCAGCTATGATGAAGGAGAAGGGACTTGATTTTTCTAAATCTGAGGCAAAGACAATAGGAGAATACATTAATCAAGTTTGTGAAAATTAATTAGTTTTTAATATTTTTAAAATAAAACTACTGGTATTTTAATATTAATCCACTGTATTTTTTTGGTCCAATATCTTTACTGGCATGTTTGTAAATCAAATGTATATTTATAATTTATATATGAAATATTAAAGCCAATGAAAAGTATTGGTAAGCCTGCATACATGTTTTTATATAATATCAGATCAGAGTTCAGACTGTTTTAATAATACTTTAAAATACTTAATAGACAATATTAATATTTATGTCCATTTCTTATTTTAACAACAAATGCCCCCGAAGTGACCTGTAAGTGTGACCTTGACCTTGGAGCAATATGAAACCAACAGATATATTTAAAAAAAAAAATTAAAACAAACAATAAAAATCCAATAAAAAAAAATTAAAACATACAAAAAAAAATTATATATATTTTTTCATTATTTGTTTCGCGATACGACGTCATGTTGTGGTGAGCAATTGTGCGAAGTTATTTGAAAATCCGTTGATTCTTGTCCGAGTTATGAAGCGGAGACGATTGTATAGACGAACGGATTTTGAACTTTGATCTCTAAGTGTGACCTTGACCTTGACCTTGGAGCCGCGGACCTGGATTTTGTGCCCGACACGTCGTCTTGTTGTGGTGAGCAATTGTGCAAAGTTATTTGAAAATCCGTTGATTATTGTCCGAGTTATGAAGCGGAGACGATTGTATAGACGAACGGATTTTGACCTTTGACCTCTAAGTGTGACCTTGACTTTGGAGCCACGGACCTGGATTTTGTTCGCGACACGTCGTCTTGTTGTGGTGAGCAATTGTGCAAAGTTATTTGAAAATCCGTCAATTATTGTCCGAGTTATGAAGCGGAGACGAGTGTAGAGACGAACGTATTTTGACCTTTGATCTGTAAGTGTGACCTTGACCTTGGAGCCACGGACCTTGATTTTGTGTGCGACACGTTGCCCTGTTGTGGTGAGCAATTGTGAGAAGTTATTTGAAAATCTATCCATTATTGTCAGAGTTATGAAGCGGACACGAGTGTATAGACGAACGGATTTTGACCTTTGATCTCTAAGTGTGACCTTGACCTTGGAGCCACGGACCTGTATTTTGTTCGCGACACGTTGCCCTGTTGTTGTGAGCAATTGTGCAAAGTTATTTGAAAATCCATCCATTATTGTCAGAGTTATGAAGCGGACACGAGTGTAGTCACGAACGGATCACGAACATATTTTGACCTTTGACCTCTAAGTGTGACCTTGACTTTGGAGCCACGGACCTGGAATTTGTGCGCGACACGTCGTCTTGTTGTGGTGAGCAATTGTGCAAAGTTATTTGAAAATCCGTCCATTATTGTCAGAGTTATGAAGCGGACACGAGTGTACACGCGAACGGACAGACAGTGCGATTATTATATGCCACCCTTCGGGGGCATAATAAAAGTCCTATTTCGATATATTTCAGGTCATTACGAATGCGCTGTGGTATGTAACAAATGAACATGGAACTATCAACCAGGCAGCCACGAAGAAAAATTTGTCTGGCATCCCACAGTTCTTTGCCTCTTTCCAGGACAGGGACAACTTCAAAGCCAAAAAGGTTAAAAGGAAGCAAATGACCTCATCACAACTGCAGAGTCATTCACAGGTACACTGCTTGCATGTCTTTATTTTACTGTTATAGTCAGCCTGGTGTCAGCATATTGCGACTTGTATGTGTCACTGCTTCAAATAAAATACATGCCTTAATATGACTGAACGAATGCTTTACTTGTATCCCTTTATATTATTTACGTGGAAGTTAGGGTCAGTATTAAATATACAAGGCTAGTTTTATGCAGTGTTAGTATTAATTAGTTTCCAAAACCATCATCCGACATTGCAGGATGGTATCGATTTAACAGTGGCGGTATCTTTGCTGTGTTTAATATTTACTCTTGTATTTTATACTCTTAATTTTTCAGGCACTGTACAGCATTCTGCTTAAACCAGTTATGAAAAGTAGTAGAGTGTGGACAGAATGTTACAGCGCAATCAGTAATCTAGCAGATTGTTTAAACAGCTATTCCGAGTTCCTAAATGATCAGTGCTCGAAGATGAAGGTATACTATAGCCTTGATCATCCAGTGAGGTAAGTGTCAGAGATGCCGTACCCATAATAAATCCACAGTATCAGTTACTGAATGATCTATTGATGTCATGTGACTTCGTATTCTTCGAGGAAGAGAATCATGTGAAGGAGAAGTTTAAATCCAACATGCAAAGACTCCGGTATACTAATGTTAAAACAGTTTACTTGTTATAAGGGCTATTCCACTAAAACATACATGGGGCCCCAGGAAGGCACATTTGAAATCGAACACCCACCCATAGATGCAAAATTAAGTTTAAAGAAACACATTTTGGAAAATAGGATTCACCCAAATATGTTTATTAAATTGCCTTCATGGGGTCGCGAGTATGTATTATTAAATGGAAAAGCCCTAACCTTTAATTTACTATCCTTAAAGGGAATACATCAGGCTTTTCAAAGGGGTCTAGGGGTCTGATTTAAAATTGACAAATAATGATATTTTCTATTCTGAAGAGCCTACACATAATGAATGAGCCTATAAACGATTCAGCACAGTAATACGTGCTATCCTAGGTTACGCACCAGGGTTATTTTCAGCATTTTACGTTTATAAAATGGTTTATTCAAAGTTTAAACTTTTACAATACGGTTCGAACATCATATTTTGATTGATATATTAAAGTGTTTTATCATGAATTGGAGCATTTTTATAATTTAAGATATTTCCCTTAAAATCCTGATGTACCACCTTTAATGTTTTGTTTTATTTTTCATCTAAGTTTATATATTGGAGGAAACGTCTTTGAAGTCAAATACTTTAAATAAAAAAATAATATTGCAATAAGGTTATTTAATAATAGTCAACCTTGCAACCAATTACGGTATAATTAAAATGTGCCTATATTTGTTGAAGTTATGATTATTAAGTGGGCTCTTATTAATACAGGTTTGAATGTCATTCCAAGATGATCCAAATTACTTCCTCCAATATTTTTTTAATCAGTTTATAATTAATGTTTCAAGTTTAATTGCTTCCTGTTTCATTTATAAATACCATAACAGATTTATATGTTCAAGGCAAATTATTGCCGAGCCCAGTTAGTTCAGATGGTAACGTGTCTGACTATGAATCTGTGGGTCGTGAGTTCGATCCCAAAGCTCGGCAACATTTTTCGTGACGATTTGACCCAAGACATCATGTCCAAAGTCATTCGTCTCCAACCACTGGTACACGTGGGGAAGTTGTCAGTTAATTGCGAAGATCTGTGCCCGCCGTACACTGAAATGCTGTTGATAAACGGAATTAAATCCAACACCCACTAAAAGCAAATTGTATAAATTAATATAAAAAAAAACACGACCGGCAAATTGATAATTTCTGGAAGTTTTCCAGTCTGATTTGTATATTGTTATTTCATTGCAAATTGTACTGTAAAAATCTAGCGATATTTATGACCTGATTGCATGGTATTTATGACCCATTTGCAATTTATCAAAATGTTTGTTGTTTATTATTTTGTTTCCTTTGTTGTTCATGTTTTGTTCTGCATTTTATTCTTTTTGCACAGTTAATGTCTTGCTGCAAAGAAAGATTTATTTGGATACATCGTAGGCTATTTTAATATATTCAAAATTATTTTTATATTAAACTATTGCTGCATTTTCATGTAATTAATACAACTTTTGTATTTGTTTTCAAATTGGGAGTCGGTTCTGACAGTAACATTTTAAACACTTTTAAACTAAACTAGCAAATGTTTAACAATTAGATAGTCATGGATATAATGAGTTTGATACATTACGAGTATTGCGTTTTAATATATAAATTAATAATAATAAATTCTTAACTTTGAAATATCAATTAGCAATTTCTAATGTCAATACAATATTTTAAGTAAAATGTACAGTGCATGCATGACAGTTTTTCACCTAATTGTAGGTTCTTTGAAAACCTACGCCTTACAATGCCAGTGGATATCTATCGCTACTCCCCGGGTGGAAGTATTGTTACAACCCTTTGCTTGGTGAAAGTAAAGTCGAATCGGCTAGTGTCTTAGATGCTGACCGAAGGTGCTAGATTCCTGGCCTCTCAAGATGTGAAGATGAAATTTCGGGAGTGCCACACTCGCTACCAAAGGAGAGTATTCAAAGAAAAGCTTCAAAACATAACCTCAGGTATTAAAGTATATGTTTATAGGCAACTGTTCAATTTAATATTAAACAAAACAGAAAAGACTGATGATGAGTAAAAGTGGTAGTTTTTAATTAAAAACTCTGGCTATTAAATTTAATTCTCAAATTCGGTGTACTACCTGCCAATTTTCATAATGTCTGCTGGTCACAGTATTAAAAAGTACATTTTACTACAATGTTGCAGTTAGGTAAAGCTATTTTTGCTCAAGAAGACCAGTCCTCAAAACTTGGACTTTGAAAATATATAGTGAAATATTAACTTGACAAGTATTCGTATGTTATTTCAGTCCAACCTGCTGTTGTCGACCTCATATACAAGGAACTGGCCTTAGATGCATCAGCAGCGCAACACCCGCAAACTATGGAACGCCTGCAGCTCATATTCCTTGGAAATGAAGACCTTGTAGCTGATCTGAGATCGCTCAATCCAGGCCGTCCTGGAAATACCTTTGACATATTCTTTGAAGAAATGGCCAAGGTAATTGTATAAATACAGCACTGCTTTAAAATAAAATAGGGCCATTCTGTCTCATAACTTCAAAAATATGATCACAATTCCGTGTACTGTGTGAGTGAGTGTTGGATTAAACGCCGTTTGTCAACAGTATTTCATTTATGTATGGCAGTCAGTTAACCTAACATGTTTTCCTGGGTTGAACCAGTACCGACACACCAATTCTTCACAAGTAACTAACACCTTCCCCGCATGTATCAGCGGTAGGGGAACGAATGACTTTAATTACCATGTACTATTTTCATAAAATACGAATATGTTTATATTGTTCATTTGTCGAAACCGCAGCTAGAATTTGATTACATAACAATCACAAATGAAAGATATAAAACATTCACAGTTCAGTCCAGACACCTGTTCACCCTGTTTCCACTATTTATGTCACGGAAATTCAAGATGGCCACCATGGCTAAAAATAGATTTGTAAAAAAAATAATTGTAGAGACTACTTCTTGAAAACTATATTAGTGATATTGATATGGGGCTTTTGCTAAAATGATCAGCATGACATGATGTTGAAAATTATTTTGATTTGACATTAAACATGGTTGCCAGTGGCCATCTTTGTTTACATAGAGTTATATATAAAACGACTTGTAACGACTACTCTAAAACTACTTGACAGATTTTCATGAAACTTAACAGGAATGCTGATCTAGCTATCAGAACTTATCAGTAGAGCTTGAAGGTCATTGACCTCTTGTTTACATTTTATATCAAAGATTGTTGAAGAAGTAACCATCGCTGATGATAGGAGGCACAATGAAGTACATCTGGCATCGTGGATCTCTATGAGAGATCTGATAGAGCAAACCAGATCAAGATGTCCAGAGGGCACAGCAGTTCCATCTACAACGCTTGTCCGCCTCCAGTTTTCACCCAGGAATCATTACACGAAAAGGGCACTTAACTTCACTTCTAAGCTAGAGGTATTTTTCCTAATTTATGTTTGTTCAAATTGTTTTTAATTTATTAACCTATGACAAAATTGTGTATTGCATGGTTGGTTAGCCTTAATAGGGAATTTATATTGTAGTCATAAAGTTCAGAAACTCAACATATTTAAGTTAAATACCTTGCCTAATGTCGTTAGTATTAAGCTTGAAATTGGTCCATTATCATACTTGTTTTTATAATTTTCCTATTCACAGTGTGGGGATAGCCAATTCAATTGTTATCTGCCTTTTCAATATTAAACAATACACAATGCAGATTCTTCTGCGATTGATTCTGGGTATAACCATGTGCAAAGTACAGTATATATATATTAATACAAACTAAATTTGCAGGTCCAATACACAGTACAGAGTCTGCAGCTTAGGGCGCAGCACCCAGACCAGCATTATGCAGCTGCACAGTTAAAGTACTTGCGAGAGTTTGCTGTTGACCTTACAAATGAAAGAGCCATTCTTCTGTTCTCTGACGACAACGCCAAAATTCCTGTTGGTGAACCAGGTATGAGAGTAATAGAGCAGGTTTTTTGCCATTACATTATATAAAGGTGCAGTTGGATCCGAGTCTACACTGTTGGCTTTTCAGTCAGAAATATCCACAGACATCTTATAGCAAACAATGTAGACTCGGATCAGACTACATACACTGGCCCTGATGGCAATAAGCCTGCTTTTCCTGGACCCCGGCTCATATAAACATTTATTTTTTTAACCTATTCAATGCTAATAGGATAAGTATGAATATTGGATTAATCCAATCCAATCCAATCCAATATTCATCAAACTTGGTGACAATGGTTATGGGCAGAATGTCTCAGTCAAGTTCAGTTACCAGCCAGATCCGAACGGTAATGCCAGAGTTATGGCCCTTTGTTAAAAATAACAAAATGTACGGCTCATCTTCAATAATTGTTTTATATAATTTAAGCAGTGATAATTGTAGTAGCTATTAGAAAGCGAGTGTTGATCCATATTCAATAATTAACCTATTTTTTAAGAACTAAAAAAATGTGTATGTAACACAATAATTTAGATATGCTATTTTAAACTATTTAATAACGCGTTGCTTTAAAAATATTTTACAGGTCAGCTCGTATCAACTGGAGTGCGCGGTAAAAAGACCATTACACCATCTTCCATAGAGCTGATGGCTCTTCATCATGATATGACTAAATGTAGTTTAACACCATCTGTGTACATGCTCCGTGACATTCCCTCAGAACTAGATCAATCCTTCTACGGTGGTCGGGTTGTAACAACAGTCAATGATAGTGTTTTCGACAGTAGTAGCCCATGGCGTCATGCAGCCACCATGGTGAAGTTGTTTGACGCTTCAGCACCTCAGAAAATATTTATGCTGTTTACAGACGGAGGAATGAATGAATGAATGGTGTTTTACGGCAAGTCGACACATAAATAGGTCATATTGTGCGCAAAAATTGATGAAAATGAAGAAATGAAGTATTAATTAACAAGAGGTCAATGACCTTGAAGCTCTAATGATTGATTTTGATTTCAGAAAGTAGTCGCTACAAACTTGATTTTTGAAAATTTAATTTTAGCAGTGGCGGCCATCTTGAATTTCCGGCAGACTTGACATTTTGCTAGGATCAATAATACATCAAGAGCAACATTCCTGTGAAGTTTCATGAAAATCCGTCTAGTAGTTTCAGAGGAGTAGTCGCTACAAGTTTTCATTTTATAACTCTATGTAAACAAAGATGGCCGATGGCGCTGACAGGCATGTTTAACATTAAATTAAAACGATTTTTGACAAGGACCAACATCATGTAATGCTGATCATTTTAGAAAAAGTCCCATATCAATATCACTTATAGTTTTCAAGAAGTAGTCGCTACAAACTTGTATTTTGAAAATCTATTTTTTAGCCATGACCTGAAATTTTGCTAGGATCAGTTAGACATTAAGAGCAACATTCCTGTAAAGTTTCATGAAAATCCGCCAAGTAGTTTCAGAGGAGTAGTCGCTACAAGTGTTTACTATATAATTCTATGTAAACAAAGATGGCCGCTGGCAGCCATGTTTAACGTCGAATCAAAACGATTTTCGACAAGGACCAACATCATGTCATGCTGATCATTTTAGAAAAAGTCCCATATCAATATCACTACGAGTTTTCAAGAAGTAGTCGCTACAAACTTGTATTTCAAAAATCTATTTTTTGCTTTGGCGGCCATCTTGGATTTCACATCAACATGAATTTTTGCTAGGATCAACTAGACTTCATTTCTTGGGCAACATTTCTGTAAAGTTTTATGAATATCCATCCAGTAGTTTCAGGAGTAGTCGCTACAAATAAAAGTTTACGGACAGACGGACAGACGGACGACGGACCACGGCATAAGCTCTGCTGATCTCTGATCAGTCGAGCTAAAAATTAATGTAAATATATAAAGATAAAACTATTAAAAAATAAGGGATGATATGGTGTAATATAAACTATGTATGTAAATCAACAAATGCCCGTCAACGGGTATATAAACAAGTAAATATATATAAGAACACATTATAATGATTTATATAGTGTGATCTCTTTTAGGAAATCTAAAAAAAGACTAAAATCTACAGTATCAAATAACTCTTTCATTGTATTAACATTGTAGTACCTTTGACGCATAGGATCAAAGTCTACACATTCCAATAAGATGTGTTTGACCGTTAACGGTGCAAAGCAGGGTATATATTCTGGTAATTGCTCACCTTGTAATAAATATGAATGAGTATAACGTGTATGCCCTATCCTGCACCGGGCTAGGACAACTTCCTCTCGAAGAATGGGTCTACTAGAAGAACGCCATTCTCCGAGTAACGGTTTAATTGAATGGAGTTTATTGTTAACTGACAAATCCCAAGCGGTTTGCCAAGAGTTACGAATATATGTGTTAATACAACTTTTAAAATCAGTATAAGGTAATTTGGTATTAGATATATGTAAATCTAATGCTGCCTTAGCAGCACTATCAGCTCTATCATTACCACGTATTCCTACATGGCTTGGAAGCCAGCAGAAAATAATAACATTATCAATTATAAGAGAATTGTACTTTTCTAAAAGTTGAAGCACGACTGGGTTATCATGTTTCATATTACCCAGTGCTTGAAGAGATGAAAGGGAATCAGAAAAGATTACAAAATGGTCCATCAGATTCCTGAATATAAATTAAGGCAAGTTCAACTGCCTTACGTTCAGCTGAAAAGATAGAGGCCTTGTCAGGCAGGCGGCTCTTTATGCTGTGTTTGTGAACAACAGCTGCTGCAGCTACCTTATCTCAATCTTTAGAGCCATCTGTGTATATATGTTGAAAGCTACTGTATTTCGATTTAATTTCATTAAATTTGTTTTGAAAGACAGTAGGGTCTGTACTGGATTTGTTATTATTACAAAGATCAAAAATAATTGTTGGTGTTTCCAAAGTCCACGTTGGAATTTGTGGTACTTTGTACTTGGCTATCAAATTTAGGTCGATTTCAGTGTCTCTTAATTTTGGTTTAATACGAAGACCAAATGATCGAATGGCCTTCGGTTTTCGATCAAAATGAGGTTCACAACTAGGATAAAAAACATTATCGAAAGTTGGGTTTGAAGGGTTAGACTTTAATTTAGTGGCGTATTGAAGAGCTAATTTGTCCCGTCTATGAGACAGTGATGGTTCATTAGCTTCATCATATAGACTTTCGGCTGGTGATGTACGAAAGGCACCTAAGGCGAGTCGTAATCCTTGATTATGTATAGGGTCGAGCATCTGCAAGTACGACTTGCGGGTCGATCCATATACTATCGAGCCGTAGTCCAGCTTGGATCTGATAAGAGATCTGTAAAGTCGCAAGAGGACTTTTCGATCTGCTCACCAATTAGTGTTTGCAACAACTTTAAGTAAGTTGAAGAGCTTTAAGGCATTTGTCCTTCAAGTATTTAAGGTGTGGTATAAACGTTAATTTACGGTCGAAAATAAGACCAAGGAATTTTGTCTCATCCACTACTGGTTGGAATGTGTGGTACTTTGTACTTTGCAATCAAATTTAGGTCGATTTCAGTGTCTCTTAAATTTGGTTTAATACGAAGACCAAATGATCGAATGGCCTTCGGTTTTCGATCAAAAAGAGGTTCACAACTAGGATTAAAAACATTATCGAAAGTTGGGTTTGAAGGGTTAGACTTTAATTTAGTGGCGTATTGAAGAGCTAATTTGTCCCGTCTATGAAACCGTGATGGTTCATTAGCTTCAACATATAGACTTTCGACTGGTGATGTACGAAAGGCATCTAAGGCGAGTCGTAATCCTTGATTATGTATAGGTTTTTGAATTGAATTGGGGATTTAAGGCGCACCAAAACATGAAACGGTTATATGGCGCCTAAAAGGCATGAACATGCCAGGCTCATCTTCCATGTACATCGAGATAAAATATGGAAAATGGGCCTAGAACCATCTCACCCTGAACTGCAGAGTTGCTGCAAATTCTATCGTAGAAACTCCATTTACGTTGGAGCCACGTTATTGTTTTTCTGCCACTGCTCTTTTGATGCGAGCGAGATAGCACCTGAAACAATGCAGGGATCATGATGAAGACCTTTAATGAACATGAACAAAAAATGATAAAATGAACATGAATTTGGAGGGATCTGCAGTGGCCGTATTCTTTGCCCCGTGACCAAACGGGGCCCCCGGCAACCACACGGGGCTGATTATGTATAGGGTCGAGCATCTGCAAGTACGACTTGCGGGTCGATCCATATACTATCGAGCCGTAGTCCAGCTTGGATCTGATAAGAGATCTGTAAAGTCGCAAGAGGACTTTTCGATCTGCTCCCCAATTAGTGTTTGCAACAACTTTAAGTAAGTTAAGAGCTTTAAGGCATTTGGCCTTTCGGTCGAAAATAAGACCAAGGAATTTTGTCTCATCCACTACTGGTATTGGTGACCTATCCAGTGTTAGATGAGGGTCTTCATGAAGTTTATTGAGACATTGTTGTAATTGTCTCTCGATAGTACTCATGTTTTTTGCACGATAACATATAACAAAGTCGTCAACATATAGCGAACAATTCACACCTGGATTGATGCATTTTACTATACTGTTAATCTTTATATTAAAAAGTTTGACAGAGTGTGCTTGCCTGTGGAACACTCATCTCCTGTTCATGAATATCATAGAGGGTTGAACCCATTCGGACTCGAAATTGTCTATCATCTAAGAATTTCTCTATAAAAATGGGTAATCGGCCTCTAATACCAAGGTCATGAAGATCATTCATAATACCATACTTCCATGCAGTATCATAAGCTTTCTCCAAGTCAAAAAATACAGCGACTAGATGTTCTTTTTTTATGAAAGCTTCCCTAATCAATGATTCAGATCGAATGAGATTGTCTGTTGTGCCTCGTTGTCGCCGGAATCCACTTTGGTACTTTGTTATCAGCTTGGCGCACGGGCTAATCATGTATTTCAAAACGCTATATGGCTAAACTCATGCCACTTTTTAAGCGGAACATAAGTGCGGCTCTTTGACTTTTTAGTTAAGGGGTTATGTCCGCTTGGTGGTATGGGGGGTCTGATGCGTTAGCTTTATATGAGTATACCTTCTACGTATTCTTGGCATTTTGACTGTTGGATATCCACATCAAATGTCCCCTTGTTGGACTCCGAGGTGGGTGAGAAGCGTGGAAGATGAATTCTTAACGCCCATCATGGCATCACAAAACGCACAGACTACGAACAAACGGAAAAAAACAGAACATGAATCTGATACTGAGGAACCAGTGATCAACCAGCCCTTTCCTCGTTTTCTTATCATTGAATCAGAAGACGGGGAAAGACCTGTTGCAGATATGTCACCTTTTGCCATTCAAAAAACTGTCCAATCCATCGCTGGACATGTCAAACAAATTAAAAAACTAAAAAACTAAAAAACAAAACTCCTCTAATTGAAACGGGAAAAAAAATCCCACTCTGATAATTTATCTTAACAATTACTCAAATTCTAAACACAAAAGTAAAATGCTACCTTCTATGAATATCTCCAAAGGCGTCATCAGGTGCCCGGATCTCTCCGGAGTACCTGAAGACGAAATTATTCACAAGCTTGCGCCAAAGTTGGTAACTGCAGCTCGCCGAATAACCATCAAGAGGAATGACAAAATTATTAGTACAAATACTATCATACTCACATTTGCAATACCCGTCTTACCAAAAACAATAAAGGTGGCATATCTGCAATTGCATGTTGACGCCTACATTCCAAACCCGTTACGTTGCTACAACTACCAAGCCTTTGGGCACCACAACTCGGGGTGTACTAAAGAAGAACGTTGTGGTAAATGTGGCGATTCTGCATTCAAACATAACGAATCCGATTGTCCTAACGACCTCAAATGTACCAACTGCGGTCTGGGACATCACGCAAATTCAAAATTATGTGAAAAATTTAAAAAAGAAAAAGAAATCATAACAGTTAAATATACACAAAACATTCCCTTTCCAGAAGCAAGAAAATTAATTGAAGAAAAATATAAAATTTCAAGTCCGACCTCTTACGCATCTATTCTCAAAACAAAAGCAGGGACACAGAATGCAGGGATGCAAGTACCCAATACGAACCACAGTCAGAAATTCAAAATACAAAGAATACTTCCTCAGTATCAAATCCAAACAAAAATCAACAAATACAACTTAACAAATCAAAATTAAACTTTTCACCTAATCCAAATTTTACATTTAAATCAAACACAAAACCGGCAAGCTCTGGCAATTTCAAGAGCATGTCAGTTTCTCAGAATTGGAAAGGGGGTTCTTCTAAGCCTGTGAAGTTTAGTAGTTCCCCAGTCGTGAAGCCTAATACTTCCTCGATTGGAAGGCCTAGTGCGATTATCCAACTTCCAACTAGGGAAGTTGGAAAGCCTAGTGCTACTCCAACTAAGGAAGTTGGAAAGCCTAGTGCTTCTCCAACTAGGGAGCACAAGGAGCAGCCAAAGGTGTCTAACGGCCCTATTGAGCTGCATAACAAATTCGAACAGCTCATGGACATTTCAGAGCCGGCAGCTGCACTGCCACTTCCATCCTCGCATGAAAAGTTAGTTGAGGTGCCACTTCAGCTGACTTCTTCCAGGGAGGAGGATTCATCAGTGGAGATGTCGCTGCTTGACACTCCTAAGACCTCTCCTAAATCTAAGGCCAAAAATAAAATTAAAATTAAAAGTCGCCTTAACGCTCAATAATGGGTAAAACTAATAAGATCGTTCAATGGAATTATCGAGGTTTGAAACCAATTTATGATGAAATCAGCTTAATTTTAAATGAACACAACCCTATTGCCTTTTGTCTTCAAGAAACATTCTTGAAGACAAGTGATAAGGTATCTTTTAAACAATACTCACTATACAATCATATTTGTGATACCGGGGACAAGGCGACTGGTGGAGTTTCGATAATCGTTAATCGAAACATTCCTCACAGACCTGTTGCGTTGAAAACCAATTTGCAAGCTATTGCGGTCAGTGTTACTATGCACAGAGTCATAACAATATGTTCCTTATATTTACCACCTAGTTCTTCACTAGACCCTAAAGATCTCAATCACTTAGTTGCACAATTGCCATCACCTTTTATACTCTTGGGCGATTTTAATGCACACAACTACATCTGGGGTTGTAAAGATATAAACGATAAAGGCAAGAAAATTGAAGATTTCTTAGCCAAAAACAATTTGTGTCTTTTTAATAATAAAAGTATGATAATAAGTCACATACTTATTTACATCCTGCTACAGGCTCTCATTCTTCCATTGATTTAACAATATGCGATCCAACGCTTTTGATGGACTTTTCGTGGAGTGTTGGAAACGACCTCTGTGGAAGTGACCACTTCCCCATATTTCTTGAAAATATCGGCCCTCCACTTCTCGAAAAAACGCAACGATGGAAACTTCGCAAGGCTGATTGGACTACGTTTCAATCTCTTTGCGAGGAACAATTAAAGCCTTCCGTTTTCGATGATGTCGAAGACGCAACTGCTCTTTTTACCAAAACTCTTCACGATATAGCTGATCAAACCATTCCAAAAACCTTGGCAAATCCTAAACGCCCAAATAAACCATGGTACGACGATGACTGCAAAAAGGCAGTCAGCGATCGTAAAGCTGCATTAAATTATTTTAACTTGCGGCCAACTCAAACTAATTTAGATAACTTTAGTGTTTTTCGTGCGAAAGCCCATCGTACTATTAAGGATAGCAAGAGGAAATCCTGGAGATCTTACGTCTCTAGGCTGAATTCTCGCTTATCTCTTAAGAAGACATGGGACATGGTCCGGAAAATAAGTGGTAAAGGTAACTCTAGTTCTGTAAATCATCTTAAAACACATAATGGAGATATAACATCTGTCAAAGATATTACAAACACTTTGGCAGAAACTTTTCCAAAAAATTCTTCTTCTGAAAATTGTCAACCAAATTTTCTGAAAAATAAGAAACAAAAAGAACAGAAGAAGCTGAACTTCAAGTCGAAAAACCTGGAAAAATACAATAAACTATTCACTCTCAAAGAACTTCGAGAGTCCCTTAAAAAGGTTCATGATACATCAGCTGGTCCTGATGATATCAATTATCAATTACTAAAACATTTACCTGAATCCTGTCTCTCTACCCTTCTTGATATATTTAATAAGGTTTGGGTGACGGGAAACTTCCCCGATTCTTGGCGGGAAGCAATCTTTATTCCAGTCCCGAAACATGGAAAGGATCATACGGACCCAATAAATTATCGCCCTATAGCTTTAACGAGTTGTATATGTAAAACCATCGAACTAATGATTAATGAGAGACTCGTTTGGTACCTAGAATCCAACAAGCTGATAACAAAGTATCAAAGTGGATTCCGGCGCCAACGAGGCACAACAGACAATCTCATACGATTTGAATCGTTTATTAGGGAAGCTTTCGTAAAGAAAGAACATCTAGTCGCTGTATTTTTTGACTTGGAGAAAGCTTATGATACAGCATGGAAGTATGGTATTATGAATGATCTTCATGACCTTGGTCTTAGAGGCCGATTACCTATTTGTATAGAGAATTTCTTAGAGGACAGACAGTTTCGTGTCCGAATGGGTTCAACCCTCTCTGACATCCATGAACAGGAGATGGGTGTTCCAGAGGGCAGCATACTCTCTGTCACTCTTTTTAGTATAAAAATTAACAGTATTGTTAAATGTATCAATCCTGGTGTGGATTTCTCTCTATATGTTGACGACTTTGTTATATGTTATCGTGCAAAAAACATGAACACTATTGAGAGACAACTTCAACAATGTCTCAAAAAACTTCAGACCTGGTCTGATGAAAATGGTTTAAAATTTTCTAAATCTAAAACTAATTGTATGCATTTTTGTCAACTACGTAAACATCATGAAGACCCTCGTCTAACACTGGATGGCACACCAATACCGGTAGTGGGTGAGACAAAATTCCTTGGTCTTATTTTCGACCGTAAATTAACGTTTATACCACACCTTAAATACTTGAAGGCAAAGTGCCTTAAAGCTCTTAATTTACTTAAAGTTGTTGCAAACACTAACTGGGGAGCAGATCGTAAATTCCTCTTGCGACTTTACAGATCTCTTATCAGATCCAAGCTGGACTACGGCTCAATAATATATGGATCGACTCGCAAGTCATACTTGCAGATGCTCGACCCTATACATAATCAAGGATTACGACTCGCCTTAGGTGCCTTTCGTACATCACCACCCGAAAGTCTATATGTTGAAGCTAATGAACCATCACTTACTCATAGACGGGACAAGTTAGCCCTTCAATATGCCATTAAATTAAAATCTAACCCTTCAAACCCAACTTTCGATAATGTCTTTAATCCTAGTTGTGAACCTCTTTTTGATCGAAAACCGAAGGCCATTCGACCATTTGGTCTTCGTATTAAACCAAAATTAAGAGACACTGAAATCGACCTAAATTTGATTGCCAAGTACAAAGTACCACAAATTCCACCGTGGACTTTGGAAACACCAACAATTATTTTCGACCTTTGTAATAGTAACAAATCCAGTACAGACCCTACTGTCTTTCAAAGCAAATTTAATGAAATTAAATCGAAATACAGTAACTTTCAACATATATACACAGATGGCTCTAAAGATGGAGATAAGGTAGCTGCAGCAGCTGTTGTTCACACACACAGCATAAAGAGCCGCCTGCCTGACAAGGCCTCTATCTTTTCAGCTGAACTTAAGGCAATTGAACTTGCCTTAAATTATATTCAGGAATCTGATGATGACCATTTTGTAATATTTTCTGATTCCATTTCATCTCTTCAAGCACTGGGTAATATGAAACATGATAACCCAGTCGTGCTTCAACTTTTAGAAAAGTACAATTCTCTTATAATTGATAATGTTATTATTTTCTGCTGGCTTCCTAGCCATGTAGGAATACGTGGTAATGATAGAGCTGATAGTGCTGCCAAGGCAGCATTATATTTACATATATCTAATACCAAATTACCTTATACTGATTTTAAAAGCTGTATCAACACATATATTCGTAACTCTTGGCAAGCCACTTGGAATTTGTCAGTTAACAATAAACTCCATTCAATTAAACCGTTACTCGGAGAATGGCGCTCTTCTAGTAGACCCATTCGTCGAGAGGAAGTTGTCCTAGCTCGGTGCAGAATAGGGCATACACGTTATACTCATTCATATTTATTACAAGGTGAGCCATTACCAGAATGTATACCCTGCTTTGCACCGTTAACGGTCAAACACATATTGCTGGAATGTGTAGACTTTGATCCTATGCGTCAAAGTTACTACAATGTTAATACTATGACCGAGTTATTTAATACTATAGATTTTAGTCTAGTTTTAGATTTCCTTCAGGAAATCAGACTTTATAAATCAGTATAATATGTTCTTGTATATAATTACTTTTTTATATACCCGTTTTCGGGCATTTGTTGATTTACATATATAATTTGTATTACTACCATATCATCCTTTATATTTTAATATTTTTATCTTTAAATGTTTGCATTAATTTTTAAATAATCCTTAATTATATCATCATTCAATCAGTTTATGCGCACAATATGACCTATTTATGTGTCGACGTGCCGTAAAACACCATTCATTCATTCATTTGTTATCAGCTTGTTGGATTCCAGGTACCAAACGAGTCTCTCATTATTCATTCGTTCCATGGTTTGACATATACAACTCGTTAAAGCAATAGGGCGATAATTTATTGGGTCCGTATGATCCTTTCCAGGTTTGGGGACTGGAATAACGATTGCTTCCCGCCAAGAATCGTGGAAGTTTCCCGTCACCCAAACCTTATTAAATATATCAAGAAGGGTAGAGAGACAGGATTCAGGTAAATGTTTTAGTAATTGATAATGGATATCATCAGGACCAGCTGATGTATCATGAGCCTTTTTAAGGGACTCTCGAAATTCTTTGAGAGTGAATAGTTTATTGTATTTTTCCAAGTTTTTCGACTCGAAATTCAGCTTCTTCTGTTCTTTTTGTTTCTTATTTTTCAGAAAATTTGGTTGACAATTTTCAGAAGAAGAATCTTTTGAAAAAGTTTCTGCCAAAGTGTTTGTAATATCTTTGACAGATGTGATATCTCCATTATGTGTTTTAAGATGATTTACAGAACTAGAATTACCTTTACCACTTATTTTCCGGACCATGTCCCATGTCTTCTTAAGAGATGAGCGAGAATTTAGCCTAGAGACGTAAGATCACCAGGATTTCCTCTTGCTATCCTTAATAGTACGACGGGCTTTCGCACGAAAAACTCTAAAGTTATCTTAATTTGTTTGAGTTGGCCGCAAGTTAAAATTATTTAATGCAGCTTTACGATCGCTGACTGCCTTTTTGCAGTCATCGTCGTAGCATGGTTTATGTGGGCGTTTAGGATTTGCCGAGGTTTTTGGAATGGTTTGATCAGCTATATCGTGAAGAGTTTTGGTAAAAAGAGCAGTTGCGTCTTCGACATACTCGATAACGGAAGGCTTTAATTGTTCCTCGCAAACAGATTGAAACGTAGTCCAATCAGCTTTGCGAAGTTTCCATCGTTGCGTTTTTTCGAGAAGTGGAGGGCCGATATTTTCAAGAAATATGGGGAAGTCAGGTCACTTCCACAGAGGTCGTCTCCAACACTCCACGAACAATCCATCAAAAGCGTTGGATCGCATATTGTTAAATCAATGAGAGCCGGTAGCAGGATGTAAATAAGTATGTGACTTATCATTAAAAAGACACAAATTGTTTTTGGCTAAGAAATCCTCAATTTTCTTGCCTTTATCGTTTATATCTTTACAACCCCAGATGTAGTTGTGTGCATTAAAATCGCCCAAGAGTATAAAAGGTGATGGCAATTGTGCAACTAGGTGATTTAGATCTTTAGGGTCTAGTGAAGAACTAGGTGGTAAATATAAGGAACATATTGTTATAACTCTGTGCATAGTAACACTGACCGCAATAGCTTGCAAATTTGTTTTCAACGAAACAGGTCTGTGAGGAATGTTTCGATTAACGATTATCGAAACTCGACCAGTCGCCTTGTCCCCGGTATCACAAATATGATTGTATAGTGAGTATTGTTTAAAAGATACCTTATCACTTGTCTTCAAGAATGTTTCTTGAAGACAAAAGGCAATACGGTTGTGGTTCATTTAAAATTAAGCTGATTTCATCATAATTTGGTTTAAAACCTCGACAATTCCATTGAATGATCTTATTAGTTTTACCCATTATTTCGCGCTAAGGCGATTTTTAATTATATTTTTATTTTTGGCCTTCGATTTAGGAGAGGTCTTAGGAGACTCAAGCAGCGACATCTCCACTGATGATTCCTCCTCCCTGGAAGAAGTCATCTGAAGTGGCACCTCAACTAACTTTTCATGAGAGGAAGGAAGTGGCAGTGCAGCTGCTGGCTCTGAAATGTCCATGAGCTGTTCGAATTTGTTATGCAGCTCAGTAGGGCCGTTAGACACCTTTGGCTGCTCCTTGTGCTCCCTAGTTGGAGAAGCACTAGGCTTTCTAACTTCCTTAGTTGGAGCAGCACTAGGCCTTCCAACCGAGGAAGTATTAGGCCTCACGACTGGGGAACTACTAGACTTCACAGTCTTAGAAGAACCCGCTTTCCAATTCTGAGAAATTGACATGCTCTTGACATTGCCAGAGCCTGCCGATTTTGTGTTTGATTTAAATGCAAAAGTTTGATTAGATGAAAATTTTAATTTGGGTTTGTTAAGTTGTATTTGTTGACTTTTGTTTGGATTTGATACTGAGGAAGTATTCTTTGTATTTTGAATTTCTGACTGTGGTTCGTATTGCGTACCTGCATCCCTGCATTCTGTGTGTGTTGCTTTTGTTTTGAGAATAGATGCGTAAGAGGTCGGACTTAAAATTTTATATTTTTCTTCTATCAATTTTCGTGCTTCTGGAAAGGGAATGTTTTGTGTATATTTAACTGTTCCGATTTCTTTTTCTTTTTTAAATTTTTCACACAATTTTGAATTTGCGTGATGTCCCAGACCGCAGTTGGTACATTAGAGGTCGTTAGGACAATCTGATTCGTTATTCTTGAATGCAGACTCGCCACATTTACCACAACGTTCTTCTTTAGTACACCTGGAGTTGTGGTGCCCAAAGGCTTGGCAGTTGTAGCAACGTAACGGGTTTGGAATGTAGGCGTCAACATGCAATTGCAGATGTGCCACCTTTATTGTTTTTGGTAAGACGGATGTTGCAAATGTGAGGATGATAGTATTTGTACTGATAATTTTGTCATTCCTCTTTATGGTTATTCGGCGAGCCGCATTTACCAACTGTGGCGCAAGCTCGTGAATAATTTCTTCTTCAGGTACTCCGGAGAGATCCGGGCACCTGATGACGCCTTTGGAGATGTTCAAAGAGGAGTGAGGGTAGCATTTGACTTTTGTGTTTAAAATTTGTTTAATAGTGAGTAAATTATCCGAATGAGATTTTTTTCTGTTTCAATAAGAAGAGTTTTGTTCTTTAATGTTTTTATTTGTTTAACATGTCCAGCAATGGAATGGATAGTTTTCTCTATTACAAAAGGTGACATCTGCAACAGGCCTTTCCCCGTTTTCCGATTCGATAATAAGAAAACGAGGAAAGAACTGGTTAATCACTGGTTCCTCAATATCAGATTCATGTTCTGTTTTTTTACGTTTATTAGTAGTTTGTGCGTTTTGTGATGCCATGATGGGCGTTAAGAATTCATCTTCCACGCTTCTCACCCACCTCGGAATCCAACAAGGGGACATTTGCTGTGGATATCCAACAGCAAAATGTCAAGAATACGTAGAAGGTATACTCATATAAAGCTAACGCATCAGACCCCACATACCACCCAGCGGACATAACCCCTTAACTAAAAAGTCAAAGAGCCGCACTTATGTTCCGCTTAAAAAGTGGCACGAGTATAGCCATATAGCGTTTTGAAAAACATGATTAGCCCGTGCGCCGCCGCCATAAAAGACCCTATCTATATAATGTTTAAAGTAGAACAATATAAAAGGTAAGTAAAATACAGTGTACTGGTACTGTCCGAATAATAAGGTCGGATCTCTTATAGCTGGCGTGACAAACCGATTGATCAGATCGGGCCAAATCTGACCGCCCGTCTAGTTGAAGATCGGGCCAAATCTGACCGCCCGTCTAGTTGAAGTCCGGACCAAAGTGGTGTGTTGCAACGTGGAGATAACTACCAGATCTTCACGCCACTCAACCACCAGGACTCCCTTCTCCAACGACACGGGTCGCCACCCACGGTCAACAAGTGGGTTACATTTCGGGGGGGGGGGGGGTGGGGGGGGGGGTCCTACCCCTCTGCTCAGTAACGAGCAGTCGGTTGATTCTTACCACCCCACCACCAACTGGGGGAAAAATAAGACTATAGGAGACTAAAGGATACCTTGTTATTTTCAGACAGAAACTTGGAATGTATGTTTTAAATGTGATCAGATAGGAGACGTACTTGTTTCTTTACGCCTTTCCGAGTAATAGTTGCTTGTTTATCAGGTTTGGTTTTTGAAACATCATCCCTTTCGAAGAACTCAACTATTTTCTCCTTCAGTCGTAACTTCTTGACACTTGGTGGGCGTGGTAATTTATTCCTTAGATGTCGCTTTGAGATACCAAGAATGCATCTAGTGAAAGCCGCAAGACCATAGTTTTTTTGGATTCTGCTATGAACAATAATTGTCATTGGTTTTCGACATGTTATATCGGCTTCGTATCCTGGCTATCAGTTCCTTGTACAAAAGGTAAGATTTAACCATGAACTTCTCAAGAGTTTTCTTTCTATCGACTTTTTCTGCTTTACGACTTTTTTTTTTCTTCCATTCGATGATATCGCTTTTTGTACTTTTCAGTGAGACGGACATTTTCTTTTTTGCCACTGATCTTATCATAGATGCCGCCCGCTTGTTAACCTGATGTTGTGGTTGGGCCGGAGGAAAAACTGGTTCTACGTCTTTTGGAGAATTTGGTGAGTGAGTATATCATTGACATCCTTTGCTTTCCTTCGAAATTCTCTTGTATGGTGTCTCCACCTCTTTCTTACTGTTCGTTGTTCCCTATGTGTCATTTCTGCTATGGACTTCAGATGTCCACTTTCTTTTCTTTTTTGATTCCGCTCCCTTTCTGCTCTCTTATAAGTTTCGTGTTTCTCCGGGTCCTCTTTTTGTCTTTTTCGCCACATTGCCATTCTATCTTTAGCTGTTAAATATAGGAAAAACAAGTCTTCTTCTCTGGAACTCCAATATTTTGCATTTGCTATACTCTTATGGTCCTTTACCAAGTGTGTTCAAATGGTGACCATGGGGTCACATTTGGCCCCGCCTAAGGGTCACATGTTTTACATAGACTTGTATAGGTAAAACCTTAAAAAAAATCTTCTCTGAAACCACAAGGCACGCAACTCTCATATATTACATGTAACCATGGGGTCACATTTGGCCCTGACACAGGCTCTAGCACCTTCATTTTGTATTTGATCTTTACCAAACTTTGTAAGGGTCTTCATATCAATGTTGTTAACACAACACAGGCCATATTTCTTGAACAATATAAACCAAACTTCCACAAATTGTAATAATGACCATACGATTTCGAAGAAGTCCGATAATGTGCTAGTACTCAGGTGATCGATTTAGGGCCATCTTTGTCCTCTTGATTTAAATGCATGGTCACATTATTTATTTTTGATAAGCGGTTATCTCAACATGAGACCAATATACATTACGGTAGCTAATAAATAACCAATATAAACAATTCATGGTAATCCAGTTTTTAGCTCTACTGGCCAAGGGCCAGCAGAGCTTATGGGATGGTGTGTTGTCCGTCCTCCGTCGTCCGTCGTCCGTTAACTTTTCTTCAAACGACTTCTCCTCAGAAACCGCTTGGCTAATTTTGACCAAACTTCACATGGATGATCCTTAGATGAATGCTTTTTAGATTTGTTAAAATTAGGTCAGCACTACATCCAAGATGGCTGCCATTACCATGTAGGAAACAACTTTAAAAAATCTTCTTCTCTGAAACCACAAGGCACAGAGCTCTCATGTATTACATGTAGCATCAGCTTATGGTCCTCTACTAAGTTTATTCAAATGGTGACCCTGGGGTCAAATTTGTCCCCGCCCCGGGGGTCACAGTTTTACATAGACTTATATAGGATTTTTTTTTTTTAAATCTTCTTCTCAGAAACTACAACAGCCAGAGGTTTGATATTTTGCATTTACTATAAGCTTATGGTCCTTTACCAAGTTTGTTCAAATGGTGACCTTAGGGTCACATTTGGCCCCGCCCCAAGGGTCACATGTTTTAGATAGACATGTATAGGGAATTCTTCAAACGACTTCTCGTCAGAAACCGCTTGGCCAATTTTGACCAAACTTCAAATGGATGATCCTTAGATGAATGCTTTTTAGATTTGTAAAAATTAGGTCAGTGCTACATCCAAGATGGCTGCCATTACCATATATGGTCGAAACCTTAAAACATCTTCTTCTCCAGAACCGCTGGACAGATTTCAACAGTTTTTCTTTTAAAATGATCGCCAACGCCTAGACTATCAAGTTTGTTCAAATAAAGTCCCCGGGGTCAAAAATGGCCGTGCCCCGGGGGTCCAGAATTTGTATATTGAGGTTTTGCATGTTTTTCATATAGACATATAGGAAAAAACTTTAAAAAATCTTCTTCTCTGAAACCACAAGGCACAGAGCTCTCATGTATTACATGTAGCATCAGCTTATGGTCCTCTACTAAGTTTGTTCAAATGGTGACCCTGGGGTCAAATTTGTCCCCGCCCCGGGGGTCACAGTTTTACATAGACTTATATAGGATTTTTTTTAAAAAATATTTCTTCTCGGAAACTACAAGAGCCAGAGGTTTGATATTTTGCATTTACTATAAGCTTATGGTCCTTTACCAAGTTTGTTCAAATGGTGACACTCGGGTCACTTTTGGCCCCGCCCCAAGGGTCACATGTTTTACATAGACATGTATGGGGAAAAACTTAAAAAATCTTCTTCTCTGAAACTGCAAGAGCCAGAGGTTTAATATTTTGCATTTGCTATAAGCTTGTGGTCCTCTATCAAGTTTGTTCAAATGGTGACCCAGGGGTCACATTTGGCCCCACCCCGGGGGTCACAGTTTTACATAGGCTTGTATAGGGAAAAACTGAAACAATTCTTCTTCTCTGGAACCACATGGCACAGAGCTCTCATGTAATACATGTAGCATCAGCTTATGGTCCTCTACTAAGTTTGTTCAAATGGTGACCCGGGGGTCAAATTTGTCCCCGCCCCGAGGGTCACAGTTTTACATAGACTTATATAGGATTTTTTTTTTAAAAGTCTTCTTCTCGCCAACTACAAGAGTCAGAGGTTTGATATGTTACATTTATTATAAGCTGATGGTCCTTTACCAAGTTTGTTCAAATAGTGACCCTGGGGTCACATTTGGTCCCGCCCCAAGGGTCACATGTTTTACATAGACATGTATAGGGAAAAACTTAAAAAATCTTCTTCTCTTAAACTGCAAAAGCCAGAGGTTTAATATTTTGCTGTTGCTATAAACTTATGGTCCTTTACCAATTTTGTTCAAATGGGGACCCTGGGGTCACATCTGGCCCTGCCCTGGGGATTCACAGTTTTACATAAATGCTTGTAGAGGGAAAAACTGAGAAAAAAACATCTTCTCTGGAACTGCAAGAGCCAGAGGTTTAATATTTTGCATTTGCTATAAGTTTATGGTCCTTTACCAAGTTTTTTCAAATGGTAACCCTCGGGTCATATTTGACCCCGCCCCTCGGGTCACATGTTTTACATAGACATGTATAGGGATTTTTTTATTTTTAATTATTTTTTTATTTTTTTTTTTTTTATTTTTTTTTTAATATTTTTTTTTTATTTTATTTTTTTTTATTTTTTTTTATTTTTTTTTAAATATCTTCTTTTTTTTTTTTTTTTTAGCTCTATGTTCGACCAGTCGGACCAGTAACAGAGGTGTTCTTGATTTAGTTAAACATGCTATATGTTGCCTCGTTAATACGGTTGGGCCTTCATTTTTCATCTGATCTTTACCAAACTTTACCAGATTCTTTAGTTATGGCCCTTGATTTAGTTAAAAAGCTGTTTTTTGCCCGAAACTTTCAATAAAACGTAAATGGCAGTCACTCACTTCATTTATGTTATAAGAGCCATGTTAGCCAGTAGAGCGTCCACAGGCCCTCTTGGGCCTCTTTTCTTTTGTTAATTTTTCTAAAGTTTGTATGTAAAGATTTTGCATGTTTTACATAGACTTATATAGGGAAAGCTTAAAAAATCTTCTTTTAAATTATTAGCATGGAGTTGTGGGTTTAAATTTCGGTTGAGGGTGTTGTTGTGTTTTGCACGTGTAAAAAGGTATTGAAAGGAATTTAATGACGAAACCCCTTGATATAAGAGCCGTTTTAGCTTGTAGAGCATCCACAGGCCCTCTTGTTCTTATTATTATTAAAGATGAAATTTGTCCTAAATCAACAAATCCGTTGTTGATATGTTTTTAATTATTAAATATCATTATAAATACGATGTTTACTATGCTATTGATGTATGTTTAGTGAAAATATGTTTTTAAAGATAAAAACCGAAAAGGCGAACAGGCATTGCTAAAAAATCGAAAAAAATCTAAGGGGAAAAACTCTTGCGCGAATTACCGGAAATGACGTCATTGGGAACAAACTATTTTTTGTTTACATTGCGACTGAACGCAAAACAGTATACCTTGTGTGAAAATGTGAGAATTAAGCGATGTCAGAGGAAATGCCCGTGTTAAAACGGTTACACCATGTGCAACCTTACGATTTGGAGCCAGAATACGTGTCTGAGGACGAAAATACATCGGATTCATCAACTGATGATGAAGTCGTACGCGATGCAGGTGCAAATGGAGAGCTTGTAAAGACTATCGTGTCATGTCATTCGTTACGTTCAGTGGTTCATTACACTATTCACTTATCTAACAAAATAGCGTATTTATACACTTACAGCAACAACAAACAAAAAAACAACGTAAACATTGTTTTCATCGAAATCTGACAGTAAGTCACCCGCAACACTGCAATATCTTGGTACATACACAATAACCGCGAAATGTAGTATATTCGGAATGAATGGACCTGGTCTATACCTATACATTAATACATGGATATATATGTATGTAGATCTATGGTAATACGAGCGTCAGATTATTTTTTGCCGATAAGTAGACATAGAACAAATATATTTATTAGATATTATCCATAATTGATAAAAAATGAATAAAAACAGGGAGTATATAACGTACTCCCTGATAAAAACAATAATAAATGAAACAGAATAATAAATGAAACAGCATATAATCTCGGCGCCATAATTTCTATAGTATTATATATTTGCCATAAGTCCCCATCAACACCAAACACTCTAGGAGCGGTGTTTGCAATATGACGCTCTCTAGTCTCCACGTGCCCCCAAATATCAATACAGACTAATAAAATATTGCGGTGCACTATTGAAGTGCAGCCTAACTTGGGTACATACGTCGGTATATCACAAAAGCACGCACCATTTAGGGAAACCTAGTTTTATGATATATTTCCTGTTTATTGCAATTACTTGAGCCGTGTAATACCGCCGAGGGCAGACGCGTATTGCACAAGACGGATATATCACATGATATTTGTCGCACACAAAGAGAGAAAAATACTATGATTTAAATAATAGAGCCAAATGTATTATGAGCACGATATAGACAGTTAGTAAGTATACTTACTCATGAATACTTACTCCTGATATACAGATCGAAAACAGACCAAATATATCAAATTACCATAATATAAAGTATATTATTCTATTATACTTGTTTTACTTATTGCACGAGCTAAGAGGCGTTATTGTTGTTGCTTTGCCATAGAAAATTACTGAATTAATATAAAAGCTAGTAATATTATTAATTTTCTGCCTTGTAATAAATATCCATGAAATATTTTTTTTTTTTTCAAATCCATAGCCCTATATATGTTGATAATATATATCTATAATACTATTGGCAGAAGAGGGTGTATAATTTAAAATTATTAAAATTAAAAATTGGAAACAAAGACACAGTGTTTATTTCACCGGATTCATTTAAATTTATATGCTGAACGTTCTAAGCAATCTTTTAAAAAAAGACGGTTACATAATATTAGCGCCGTCAACTCTTCATTGATTCACGAAAAGACGCATGCTTCTAATTCTAAACATTCATGGTGTATATAAAGATCTAAGACTATACACCTTTCTTCAATTTTTCATACGTATACCCGATGAGGTGCTAAGATAATTGAACATAAATTTCAATCTTACTTCATGTATGAATTTCCTCCTCAACGCCGGTCGAATAGGCGAATACAACTTGCTTGGAGACGGCAGGGTTATGCACTTCTCATTTTTATAGTCGAATATCGTTGGTACCGCTGTTGACTTTAATCTGCATGGCCTTTTTGTTCTCCAAATTCAAAGATAATGAAACCAAAGGATGGACTTCCCACGAAGTCAACTCAAAATGTTTGCTACAAACTCGCGCGTCTTTCGTAGGTTTCCACTTTCTCGACGAGTCGGGCGATTTTCTTCGGTAAATCTTAATGTATCATTATCTCGATTAGGGAAACGAAAGAAACTTAGGTTATGATCTTGTCCTTCTTTATGCAAACTTTTTCACCCAGCAACAACACACGGCATTTTTAACAAGTACCATCAAACGTAATCCTACATAGACAATACTATACAACTCAATGCGACACCGCGAATCGTTTGGTACCAATGACGTCACAGGATCACGTGTCACTTACCTTTCTTCAAAAAGGGCGAAACTCGAAGCGTGTGCGCTATGAGATAAATTGGCTACTGTGAGAAAACGAGACAACCAATAAGTGTAAGATTTGAAAATATTGTATATTATATACGTATATTTTCGAATATATACTCAAAATACACGCTATATTTCACCTTTAATGATCGCTAACCCCTGGTCTATCAAGTTTGCTCATTTGAAGTCCCTGGGGTCAAAGATGGCTGCAACCCCTGGGAGCAAAGTTTATATGTAGATATTTTGTATGTTTTTAAATAGACTTACATAAGGAAAGACTTAAAAACATCTTCAATCAGCATTTGCGAGAGGACAATTTTATAGCTCGACTATTCGAAGAATAAGAGAGCTTATGTAATCACCCCGGCGTCGGCGTTGGCGTCCCACATCAAGGTTTGCGTGTAAGCTGTGTTTACAAGTCCATATCTCTTACATTTCTTACCCTAGCACAACCAAATTTAGCCATTAGCTTCCTTATAGTATTATCTTAAGGGCTGCTTAAGTGAACCCAAATTCTGATGGCCCTTAAAATGTGTCTGTTTCACATCAAATTTTGCGTGTAAGCTGTGTTTATAGGTCTATATCTCTTACATTTCTTGTCCTAGCTGAACTAAATTTTGGAATTGGCTTCCTTATAGTATGTTGTAAAGGGTTGGGTAAGTAATTTTGTCTTCTGCAAATTCTGGGCTCCCATGAACCCAAATTGTGATGGCCCGTGGAATGTGCAATAAAGGCAGATCTGGGTTTGCATGTAAGCATGTATATATCTATAATTTTGGTTTGGGATTTCTTATAGGATTTTGCATCTTATTCATACTTCACCCATATTGGGGCATGGGCTCCCTCCTCCCCCCGCCTCCACTCCCCCACCCCCCCCGCCTTTTTTTTTTTTTACATATTTCTGTGTTGTTTTAGTCAATTCTTACACATATGTTGCTCCCCCCCCCCTTTTTTTTTTTACATATTTCTGTGTTGTTTTAGTCAATTCTTACACATATATGTCCCCCCCCCCCCCCAAATATATGTTGCTAACTCCCCACCACCCCCTGCCTCTCCACTTGTTTGATTTTCATTTATACACTTGGTAATGATGTTTATCCTGATAGTGGGATGTGACGCGGCAAATTTATTTTGGAATCGTCCTAGTAAAGCTGGAGTTATTGCCCTTCAATTGATAAATGTCCCCTTGAATTATTAAGGTTGTGGGTTCAAATCTCACTGGAGGCATATATCTTTTTTTTAGCAGTGAGCTATTGTGACCACTTTTTATCCATTGTCGTCTGTTAGCTCTTGCTTAAACAACTTCTCCTTGGACAATTTTGACCAAATTTCACATGGATGATACTGAGGTCAAATTATTCAAAATGTTTACAAATTAGGTCAATGCAACATCCAAGATTGCCGCCTTTACCATATATGGTCAAAACTTTAAAAAATATTCTTCTCAAGAACCGCTCAACAGATTCTGAAAGTTTTTATATATAAATGATCGCCAACTCCTTGACTACAAAAGTTATACAAATGAATTTCCTAGGATCAAAAGTGTCTGTGACCCGGGGTTCCAAAGTTTGTATATGGAGATTTTACATGTTTTAAATAGACTTGTATAGGGAATTTGTAAACGATATCTCCTCAGAAACCGCTTGACCAATTTTGACCAAATTTCACGAGGACGATTCTGAGGTCAATGTCTTCCAAAATTATACAAATTATGTTTATGCGACATCCAAGATAGCTGCCATTACCATATATGGTCAAAACCTTAACAAATCTTATTCTCAGGAACCGCTGAATAGATTTTGACAGTTTTTGTTTATAAATGATCGCTAACTCCCAGACTACAAAAGTACAAACGAAGTTCCTAGGGTCAAAAGTGACTGTGTCGCGGGGTTCCAAAGTTTGTTTATGGAGATTTTACTTGTTTAACATAGACTTATATAGGGAATTAAAAAAAAACTCCTTCTCTAAAAGCACAAGATGTATGTAGCATTAGCTTACCAAGTTTGTTCAAATGGTGACCCTTGGGTCTAATCTTGCCCCACCCTGGGGTCACAGTTTTATCTAGAATAGAATAGGAAAAATATTATTCTCCAAACCAAATTTCACATGGATGATCCTTAGGTCAATGATTTTCAAATTTGTTAAAATTAATGCAACGCCACATCCAAGATGGCCACAAGTGGGGCTGGACGGTGTAGGGGGTAAACAACAACATCTCAGAAACTGCTAGGCCAATTTTGACCAAATTTCATATGGGCGATGCTGAAGTCATTGTCTTTCAAAGTTTAGGCAGAATTTAGGCAGAGCTTATGCCGTGGTGCGGTGTCCATTGTCCGTCCGTCCATAAACTTTTATTGTTAGACAACTCCTCTGAAACCACTGGATGGATTTTCTTGAAACTTTACAGAAATGTTGTCCATGAAGTCTAGTTGATCCTAGCAAAAATTCATGTTGATGTGAAATCCAAGGTTCTAAAGTTTGTATATGGAGATTTTACATGTTTTACATACTTATATAGGGAATTAAAAAAATCTTCTTCTAAAAGCACAAGACACAGATCTCTCCTACATTGTATGTAGAATTAGCTCAAATGGTGACTGGGGTCAAATCTTGCCCCGGGGTCACATTTTTACATAGAATTATATATATATGAAAATCTTTTTAAAAGATGTATTCTCCAAACTGCTTGGTCACTTCTGACTTAACTTCAGATGGATGATCCTTAGGTCAATGATTTTCAAATTTGTTAAAATTAGGGCAACGCCACATTCAACATGGCCGCTGTTGGAGGGTGGTTGGGGAGAGGGTAAACAACATCTCAGAAACTGCACGGCCGATTTTGACCAAATTTCATGTGGAAGATTCTGAAGTCAATGCCTTTCTAAATTTTACAAATTAGATCAATGCATTATCCAAGATGGCCACCATTACCATATATGGTCAGAACCTTAAATAATCTTCTTCTTTTGAACTACTGAATAGAGTTTGACAGTTTTTGTTTATATATGATCGACAACTCTTATACTATACAAGTTGTAAGAATAAAGTTCCTAGGGTACAAATTGGCTGCACCCCGGGGTTTCCCATCTGTCCATTTTCATTCAAACATTCTCTGTAAATACGAAGAACTAAGTTTTGCAACTTTACCTTATGTTGTACAAAGTTTTCAATCTAAAATCAATTGCACTTGTTAACTACTTTTTCCTCTTTGCAAAAATTCTCAGGTGAGCGACTCAAGGCCGTTTGGACCTCTTTTTTTATTTTGTTAATTTTTTTTTTCTCATAAGAAACATTGGTTCATGGGTTCAATTCTTCTTTAATTGAGAGCTTAGGGTCCTTGTTCATGTTTACATAGAATTTTAGGGAATACTTCAAAAATCTGCTTCTCTGAAACTAGAAGAGATAATGGTTTTGATATTTTTTTTATTTATTATCAGCTGATGGATCCTCGACAAATTTTGTTCAAATGGTGACCCTGGAGTCAAATTTGGCCCCGCCACAGGGGCGACAGTTTTTCATAGACATATACAGGGAACAACTTAAAAAGTCTTCTCTGAAACTACAAGTCAATGGTTTAAACTAGTCAGTGGTTTAATATTTTGTAGTTACGTTCGTCTAGCATAGATCAGCATGCATGTACGACTTGAAGCCTCGATTTATGAGAAAAAATGTAGGTTATCCGCCAGATGGCGATGAGGAGGCGCCAAAAGCAATGACTATGAATGCAAGTTGATAAATCAACCTTGCATTCGAAAACTAGTTTGATACTTCCATATATTACATATTTGTCTGTGATTTGTATAGGAAATACTGGGAATAGAAAAGCTATATCTACTCGTTTGCTCTACTGGGAAATATCTCCCACTACTGGGAAATATCTCCCAGTGGGGGATATTTCCCAGTACGGAACATTGCTCGGCCTTTTCCGTCAGTGGCGGGAACGCCAAATGACGTTCCGATTGTTTTACGGACGTCGTAGTCAGATTCCGCCACAAGGGAATAACAGTTACGGAAATTAATGAAGAGTTCCGATTCCACTTATTTCGTTTGTATGACGTAACGTCGTCTTGGCGGTCTCGTGCAAACTGGTGTAAAAAGGCGTGAATCATTAGAAATGTTAATAAAATATCATTTTAAATTATGTAATATATAGTTTAATAACCAGTGTTTTTGAGATACCTGAAAATATCTGCCTCGGTAGAGAAATGGCCCCGATATAAAAACTCGTTCTCCGCACTCATTCTTATATCCTCCGCACTCGTTCTTATATCGGGGGCTATTTCTCTACCTCAGGAGATATTTCCCGTATCTTCAAAAACACTGGTTATTAAACTCTATATACGACACACGATCCTTCTACTCCCCCCTTCCCCTTGATAATAAAACTTGATTATAATGTTTATCCCAATAGTGGGATGTGATGCGGCAAATTTATTTCAGAATCGTCCTAGTAACACCGGGGTAATTGCCCTTAAATTGATAAAAAAATGCTTATTAAAGGGTTTTTCATAAATAATTTTAAGAATTGATGATGGATGTTAATATAACTTGTCACAAGAATTTATTATAACAAAACAAACTAATTGGTGTGTCACTCGAAGGTCAAGGTCACACTTAAAAGTCAATGCCTTAAAATTGTACTTTTTTTTCTTCAAATCTACTATGGTGATGCATTTCAAAAATACCTATATCTAGTAGATATTTGAATTTATGAAGGGTCAAAGTCGTGATTTATACTAATTAAAAAAAATCCGAACACATTTCTTCCACTCGAGGATAATTCATCAATCGGCGGGGGATATCCATTCATTGAATTTGCTTGTTCTCTGTTGCAGTAAACACTTACAAACCATATCATTCAAACATGTAGACATTAAAAGTTTATATCCCACAAACTTTAACAAAAGCCTTTGATGGGTATACAAATGAGTTTTTAGCTCTTCTGATCAGAGATCAGCAGAGCTTATGCCGTGGTGCGGCGTCCGTCGTCCGTCTGTCTGTCCGTCTGTCTGTCCGTCCGTAAACTTTTATTTGTAGCGACTACTCCTCTGAAACTATTGGCTGGATATTCATGAAACTTTACAGAAATGTTGCCCATGAAGTCTAGTTGATCCTAGCAAAAATTCATGTTGATGTGAAATCCAAGATGGTCGCCAAAGCTAAAAATAGATTTTTAAAATACAAGTTTGTAGCGACTACTTCTTGAAAACTATAAGTGGTATTGATATGGGACTTTTTCTAAAATGATCAGTATGACATGATGTTGGTCCTTCTCAAAAATCTTTTTGATTTGACGTTAAACATGGCTGCCAGCGGCCATCTTTGTTTACATAGAGTTATATAGTAAAAACTTGTAGCGACTACTTCTCTGAAACTACTTGGCGGATTTTCATGTAACTTCACAGGAACGTTGCTCTTGATGTCTAATTGATCCTAGCAAAATTTCAGATCGGCCAGAAATTCAAGATGGCCGCCACAGCTAAAAATAGATTTTTAAAAAATAAGTTTGTAGCGACTACTGCTTGAAAACTATGTGATATTGATATGGGACTTTTTCTAAAATGATCAGCATGACATGATGTTGATCCGAGTTGAACATTATTTTGATTCGACGTTAAACATGGCTGCCAGTGGCCATCATTGGTTACATAGAGTTATATAGTAAAAACTTGTAGCGACTACTCCTCTGAAACTACTTGACGGATGTTCATGAAACTTTGCAGGAATGTTGCTCTTGATGTCTAGTTGATCCTAGAAAAATTTCAGGCTCGCCGTAAATTCAAGATGGCCACCACAGCTAAAAATAGATTTAAAATAAATAGTTTGTAGCGACTACTTCTTGAAAACTATGAGATATTGATATGGGACTTTTTCTAAAATGATCAGCATGACATGATGTTGGTCCTTGTCGAAAATCGTTTTGATTCAACGTTAAACATGGCTGCCAGCGGCCATCTTTGTTTACATAGAGTTATATAATGAAAACTTGTAGCGACTACTCCTCTGAAACTACTTGACGGATTTTCATTAAACTTCACAGGAATGTTGCTCTCGATGTCTAATTGATCCTAGCAAAATTTCAGGTCGGCCGGAAATTCAAGATGGCCGCCACGGCTAAAAATAAATTTTCAAAATACAAGTTTGTAGCGACTACTTCTTGAAATCTGTAAGTGATATTGGTATGGGAATTTTTCTAAAACGATCAGCATGACATGATGTTGGTCCTTGTCAAAAATCGTTTTGATTCGATGTTAAACATGGCTGCCAGCGGCCATCTTTGTTTACATAGAGTTATATAGTAAAAACTTGTAGCGACTACTCCTCTGAAACTACTTGGCGGATTTTCATGAAACTTTACAGAAATGTTGCTCTTGATATCTAATTGATCCTAGCAAAATTTCAGGTCGGCCGGAAATACAAGATGGCCGCCACAGCTAAAAATAAATTTTCAAAAAACAAGTTTGTAGCGACTACTTCCTGAAATCAAAATCAATCAGAAGAGCTTCAAGGTCATTGACCTCTTGTTGTTTTTCTAGGTCATACTCCAAAACCATTCAAGTTATTTCCATGAAACTAGGAAGACATATCAACCGACCACGCATTTCACCATCACTTCATGGGTCAAAATATTCAGTAATTGGACTTTCACGGAAACTTGCCTGAAACATGGATTTGTCTGTTGATTCTATCTGAAATAATTTTAAAATAACTTTAAAAAGTTTTTGTTTTTTTGAGCAATTTTAACAAAAAACATTCCGTATTTTAATAATAATAAAAAGATGTTTCAGAAATGAGGGCATTTCAGTTACTTAACAGAAAACAAGGATTACGGTAATATAACAAAAAAGGGCCAGAACAAATACAGTAATGATTTTCAGGTGTCACATTTTGAACTCTTCATTAGATAATCATGTTTATAAATACTGCTTTTAATTTGCCGACTTGTCCTGTACTAGAGCATACCGGTAATAAAACCATATCTGCATCAACGCCATCCGCTGCTAGTGCTGGTGGTGCTGGTTGTGCTTCTCTGAGTGAGTTGGCTGACAATATGGACAAGCTGGCTTCAGGGCTCGTTCAGATTGCATCAAAGATCCGCAAACGGGATTCAGTAGTACAGGATTTTCTAAAAGGTATTTATTTTATATGCATAATGATTTTTAAGTGCTATATGAATTAATGTAATTACTAACTAATTTTTCAATAAATATTAAACATAACCTATTAATCCAATTATTACAACCTATTAGTCCAATTAACCTGATCTTGATAATTATTATAATATTTGAATATATGTTAAGTAAATGGGAACTGATTTATTTTTTCTTTTGGGTCATGTTTTAGTCTAAGACACGAGGTTATGTGAAGATGTGATAATGTATTTTTACGCCCGTTTTTCCGCCCGTTTGAAAAACGGTACGTATTATGGGGTCATACGTCCGTACCGTACGACCGTCCTTTCAAATTGCCGTAGGTGAAAGGAGGAACCCTATTTCTTTTGGGGTCAGTGGGTCTAGGTCACTGTCACCTTATATAGAAAAATGCATTTCCTCATGCACCTACACTTTTATCAGCGGAAAAATACAAATAGTTGTTGACATTCGACTTTATTTAATGCATATGCACATTTCACCCATCACTCTTCCAGAACGCCTTCAGACCTGTTAAATGGGATTAAAGCATTTTCAATGAAATTTTGATCAAAGACTTGATGAATATAATTTAATTTGCTTGGAAAGAAAATATGAGGCATTAGTTTAGATTCTAGAGTTTGCTTTGTTCTGTTCAAAATACTGAAGTTACTGTTTTTTTAGCTCTACTGGCCAAGGGCCAGCAGAGCTTATGGGATGGTGTGTTGTCCGTCTTCCGTCGACCGTCGTCCGTCCGTCGTCCGTCCGTCCGTTAACTTTTCTTCAAACGACTTCTCCTCAGAAACCGCTTGGCTAATTTTGACCAAACTTCACATGGATGATCCTTAGATAAATGCTTTTTAGATTTATTAAAATTAGGTCAGCGCTACATCCAAGATGGCTGCCGTTGCCATATATGGTCAAAACCTTAAAAAATCTTCTTCTCCAGAACCGCTGGACAGATTTGAACAGTTTTTCTTTTAAAATGATCGCCAACGCCTAGACTATCAAGTTTGTTCAAATAAAGTCCCCGGGGTCAAAAATGTCCGTGCCCCGGGGTTCCAAAGTTTGTATATTGAGGTTTTGCATGTTTTTCATATAGACATATAGGATTTTTTTTTTTAAAAATCTTCTTCTCTGAAACCACAAGGCACAGAGCCCTCATGTATTACATGTAGCATCAGCTTATGGTCCTCTACTAAGTTTGTTCAAATGGTGACCCTGGGGTCAAATTTGTCCCCGCCCCGGTGGTCACAGTTTTACATAGACTTATATAGGATTTTTTTTTTAAAAATCTTCTTCTCGGAAACTACAACAGCCAGAGGTTTGATATTTTGCATTTACTATAAGCTTATGGTCCTTTACCAAGTTTGTTCAAATGGTGACCCTAGGGTCACATTTGGCCCCGCCCCAAGGGTCGCATGTTTTATATAGACATGTATAGGGAAAAACTTAAAAAATCTTCTTCTCTGAAACTGCAAGAGCCAGAAGTTTAATATTTTGCATTTGCTATAAGCTTGTGGTCCTCTACCAAGTTTGTTCAAATGCTGACCCACGGGTCACATTTGGCCCCACCCCGGGGGTCACAGTTTTACATAGGCTTGTATAGGGAAAATCTGAAAAAGTTCTTCTTCTCTGGAACCACATGGCACAGAGCTCTCATGTATTACCTGTAGCATCAGCTTATGGTTCTCTACTAAGTTTGTTCAAATGGTGACCCTGGGGTCAAATTTGTCCCCGCCCCGAGGGTCACAGTTTTACATAGACTTATATAGGATTTTTTTTTTAAAAATCTTCTTCTCGGAAACTACAACAGCCAGAGGTTTGATATTTTACAATTATTATAAGCTTATGGTCCTTTACCAAGTTTGTTCAAATGGTGATCCTGGGGTCACATTTGGTCCCGCTCCAAGGGTCACATGTTTTACATAGACATGTATAGGGAAAAACTTAAAAATTTTCTTCTCTGAAACTGCAAGAGCCAGAGGTTTAATATTTTGCTGTTGCTATAAGCTTATGGTCCTTTACCAATTTTGTTCAAATGCTGACCCTGGGGTCACATCTGGCCCCGCCCCGGGGGTCACAGTTTTACATCAATGCTTGTTTTAAATTTTTTAATTTCTTTATTTTTTTATTATTTTTTTTTATTATTATTATTTTTCTTTATATATATATATATATTTTTTTTTTTTTTTTTTTGATATTTTCTTTTTTTTAATTTTTTTTAATTTTTTTAATTTTTATTATCTCTACTGGCCAACTTGGAAAACCAGCCAGATCGGACCAGTAATGATATAGTTAAAATTGCTATATTTTGCCTCTTTAAGACGATAGTCACTCGCTTCATTGATGTCATAAGAGCCATATTAGCCAGTAGAGCGTCCACAGGCCCTCCTGGGCCTCTTGTTTATTTATCGAAACGTGTCACTGAGTATCTATTTATAAAACGATTATGTTTCAACAATATGATGTTGATACACGGGTCTCCCAAAAATTGCAAAGTTATATACACAAGACATTGTTTCTGAATATGACTGCACCAATGCACCTAGTAAAGCTTGGTCCGCCACTATCTAAAGTTACACATTTACAACATAGTGTGGAATATCCTTACCCTAATTCTACCCTACCATAACCCAACCATACTAGATTCTAACCCAAAGAATAGAATAGGTGGCCGGCGGATTCTATAAAAAAAAAGAAGTATGAGAACGGATCTTTGGAAACGGCCGAACACGACATATATGAAATAAAGTCTAGCCGAACTTCAGATATCTAAAAGTAGAATTGTGATTATGCGGATAGTTTCTGTAATTTATGTAAGGGACAGGACAACGCGCTCTGGTCAACAGTCTAGACTTCTACGCAGTTGACAATTTAAATTGTCCGTTTTTCAATTGTCTGTTTGAAAAACGGACATGCGCAGTGTACGAGTAACAGTCTAGTCAACAGCCGCATTCATGTCCAATAGTCAGGTAAATAGAATGCTGTTCAACTTCATATTTGTTTTATTCTTACAAAGATGTATAATGTAAGGAAAATTGTTCGACACACAGTTGTATACGGATATGGGTTGGGTGTTTTATAAGTAAACAGTCAATGGTATCGGAGAACTGGGTATGTTTTCTTCTCTCTGATTGCATCTGAATCCGAATTTACACAGCCTCACCGGTCTAGATATGCATTTACACAAAACTTTAGCATCCACCACGCTCGCTAGGTGGCGCTGACATTGCATTCTAAAAAAAATAATAATAAAGACCTCACCTGGGATACCGCTCTACTTTCTACGCAGTTATATGAATGAATGAATGGTGTTTTACGGCACGTCGACACATAAATAGGTCATAGTATGCGCAAAAACTGATAAAAGATGAAGATTAAAAAAAACGCAAACATATAAAGATAAAACTATTTACAAATAAGGGATGATATGTAATATAAACTATGTATCAATGTAAATCAACAAATGCCCGTCAACGGGTGTATAAACAAGTAAATATATATAAGAATATATTATAATGATTTATAAAGTCTGATTTTTTTCAAGAAATCTAAAACAAGACTAAAATCTATAGTATCAAATAACTCTTTTCATGGTATTACATGAAAGTCTACACATTCCAACAAGATGTGTTTGACCGTTAACGGTGCAAAGCAGGGTATACATTCTGGTCATTGCTCACCTTATAATAAAGTATGAATGACTATAACGTGTATGCGCTATCCTGCACCGGACTATAACAACTTCTTCTCGACGAATGGGTCTACTAGAAGAACGCCATTCCCCGACGATTTAATTCAATTGAATTTATTGTTCACTGACAAATTCCAAGCGGATTGCCAAGAGTTACACATATATGTGTTAATACAACTTTTAAAATCAGTATAAGGTAATTTGGCTTAGATATATGTAAATCTAATGCTGCCTTAGCAGCACTATTAGCTTTATCATTACCACGTATTCCTGCATGGCTTGGAAGCCAGCAGAAAATAATAACATTATCAATTATAAGAGAAGTGTACTTTTCTAAAAGTTAAAGCACAACTGGGTTATCATGTTTCGTAGTACCCAGTGCTTGAAGAGATGAAAGGGAATCAGAAAATATTACGAAATCGTCATCATCAGATTCCTGAATATAATTTAAGGCAAGTTCAATTGCGTTAAGATCAGCTGAAAAGATAGAGGCCTTGTCAGGCAAGCGGCTCTTTATGCTGTGCTTATGAACAACAGCTGCTGCAGCTACTTTATCTCTATCTTTATAACCATCTTTGTATATATGTTGGAAGTTACTGTATTTGCTTTGAAAGATAAGAGGATCTGTACTGGATTTGTTACTAATACAAAGATCAAAAATAATTGTTTGTGTTTTCAAAGTCCACGGTAGTATTTGTGGTACTTTGTATTTGGCAATCAAATTTAGGTCGATTTCAAAGCAGACAAAGCTTCCAAAAATATAATTATTGTCTGACGACTACATTATATCAATACTTTGAATGCTGAGCTAGCGAGCACTCCTGCTTATGTTACTACACCTCTGCTGGAGACGGACATTGTTTCCCAGCATGTGACTTTTATGGAGACTATAAAGGTTTCTGTAATTAGTAAGCAGACGAAGCTCCCTACAATGTACTGGATACCCAAACTTCACAAAATTCCTTACAAAGCACGTTTTATCGCTAATTCTATTTCATGTACCACGACCAATATATCAAAAC
The DNA here is from genome assembly GCA_037043455.1 of Cyrtodaria siliqua. Classification (NCBI taxonomy): domain Eukaryota; kingdom Metazoa; phylum Mollusca; class Bivalvia; order Adapedonta; family Hiatellidae; genus Cyrtodaria; species Cyrtodaria siliqua. Next base: position 81,649 of record JAWPHD010009536.1, read on the forward strand.
TATTGACTTCCTGACTTTCCGCGATTAAAGAACATACTGTAAAATATTGCGGAAAGGCCTTCGAGAACTCAGGAATCTATCTGTTTTGGTCTATCAAAAACTATGGAGAAGTTCTTGACAAACTACGGTGTAAGCATTTTCATGCCTCTTCTCTAAGCACCTACGACTTTTCTACACTGTATACTACACTACCACATCATCTTATCAAAGAAAAATTGCTTCAGCTTATTCAGAAGACATTTGCTAGAGAAGGTACAACTTTTCTAGCTTGTAATAATGTCAGGGCTTTCTTTACTAACGCCCCCATTGATAAGTATAATATGTGGACTTGTACTGATGTTTGTAGAGCCTTATCTTTTCTTCTGGATAACATCTTTATAAGATACGGTAAAACTATTTACCGCCAGGTTGTTGGTATTCCTATGGGTACTCACAGTGCGCCACTTGTTGCAGATTTGTTTTTGTACTGCTATGAAAGAGATATTATGTTGAGTGTGTCACCTGCTAGCCAGGGTGAAATTATTGATGCCTTTAATAATACTTCTCGGTATCTTGATGATATACTCAATATTGATAATCCGTTCTTTGCTCATATGTTTACTAACATTTATCCACCAGAGCTCACGTTGAATAAAGCGAACAGTTCGGATACTGTAGCAGCATTTCTCGATCTTCATCTCTCGATTTCAAATGATTGTATTCATACTAAAATCTATGATAAGAGAGATGATTTCAATTTTAACAACGTTAACTATCCACAACTGGATGGAGATGTACCTCGTGCTACCTCATATGGGGTGTATATCTCCCAGCTCATTCTATTTGCTAGAGCGTGTAATGATGTTATAGACTTCAATAATCGTTATCAAGTTATTACAAGTAAACTTCTTCAGCAGGGTTTTCGTTATCACAAACTACGTAGATCTTTCTCTAAATGCTACCGCCGCAACGAGTGCCTGCTGGAAAAGTACAACACCAACCTTAAAACACTTCTGCGACTAGGCATATCACAACCCTCATTTTATGGAGATGTGGTCTATAAACTTCGAAAGTTAAAGGAATCTGACGGGTTTCCTGACCGCTTTACAAATTTAATCAGGAAGTTCGTCAGAAAAGGATATAACCCCTTGGTTTTACAGCGCACTGCATGTTTAGTGATTGACCCCTCTACAGTCAGTCATTACGCTTCACTTTTCACTTGTGCGATGACTGGACTACCTCTTGGGACTCTTTGATTGTACCTACTGAAACCCCAACTAAGGGAGGTGGATGCATGAGCTTTCGCCCCTCGGGTCGTACCCTAGATTGGTCTTCTCTTTAGCTGCAACTACTATGGTTGTTCAGTACGATTCTGGATACATCCCGAGATGTTTATTATTTTGTATGTATATCTTTAGTTGGTTTCTCTGGATGTGGACTTTATTGTTAGAGATTTCCTTTTGATGGGATTTAGTTTTGTTTACACTGTCTTGTCTATTTGGGCGCTGAAGACAGGATAATAGCGAGGATTGTGCGCATATAAAATCGATTCAAGCTAACCAGTAGGTCTTATTGCCTACTGACCGTTCCAAGTCGGTAACCCTGTCTTCACCACCCTTTCTGTTGTTTTTTGTCTCTTTCATTGTAGTTTCAAGTCCTTGTTTGCAGTACAGTGCGGACCTACGATGCCATTGCGTTCGGACGCTGTGGTTTCTATCGGACCCTATATATCATTTTTCATTTTGGTTTAATACGAAGACCAAATGGTCGAGTGGCCTTCGGTTTTCGATCAAAAAAAGGTTCATAACTAGGACTAAAAACATTATCGAAAGTTGGGTTTGAAGGGTTAGATTGTAATTTAGTTGTATACTGAAGGGCTAATGTGTCCCGTCTAGGAGACAGTGGTGGCTCATTAGCTTCAACATATAGACTTTCGGCTGATGATGTACGAAAGGCACATAAGGCGTGTCGTAATCCTTTATTATGTATAGGACCGTGCTTCTGCAAGTATGACCTGCGAGTCGATCCGTATACTATTGAGCCGTAGTCCAGCTTGCATCTGATAATATATCTATAAAGTTGTAAAAGTACATTTAGATCTGCTCCCCAATTAGTGTTTGCAACATCTTTATAAACGTTAATTTATGGTCAAAAATAAGACCAAGGAATTTGGTCTTATCCACTAGTGGTATTGGTGACTTTGTCTGTGAAGTTTGGCCTGCTGGTTTAATCCGCTTATATTGTGTCTATAGAGTTTGAATTCTCAAGATATGTAAAGAAATATAAAAAGATCGGACAGGGAAAGTAGCATTCAAGGAGGACAGTCAACCACAAAACACAGAAACAAACATGCAAACAGACAAACAAGAAGGCAAAAGTAATAATAAAAGCAAACGACATCACAAACACAAAAGGGTTGACAATAGGGCTACCGCCTTGGAACGGTAAGTGGCAAAGTAGGCCACTGGGGGTTTAAACCGGTTCTAGGGTGCACCAAACCTCACACTTTCCCTACTTCATCCCATTAAAACAGGACAGTGTAAATAAAGAAATCCCCGCCATGTTCTAATCTCTAACCAACAAGGCAGCATCAATAGGCAATATAAGTAAAGAAATATAAAAAGATCGGACAGGGAAAGTAGCATTCAAGGAGGACAGTAAACCACAAAACACAGAAACAAACACGCAAACAGACAAACAGGAAGGCAAAAGCAATAATAAATGCAAACGACATCACAAACACAAAAAGGGTTGATAATAGGGCTACCGCCTTGGAACGGTCAGTGGCAAAGTAGGCCACTGGGGGGTTAAACCGGTTCTAGGGTGCACCAAACCTCACACTTACCCTACTGTCATCCCATTAAAACAGGACAGTGTAAATAAAGAAATCCCCGCCATGATCTAATCTCTAACCAACAAGGCAGCATCAATAGGCAATATAAGTAAAACACAAATATGCTCGTGTAAATATAATACAAAAAAAACAATAGCCTAGAAAGCCACAATGAAGGTACTCAATGACTTTGCAGAAGCCAGAGCAGTAAGAGAATAAACCATTAAGGGCACGACAAGAAATTTCATGGACAAACATCAAACGCCACCGTCCCAATGGGCTTTAGGTAGGCGTCATCATAGGGTCCACAGCCTGTCCGGTCATCGTACAATTAAAGAGGAAAGCATAGTGGCGAACTGTAAAAGGGTCCACCATCAGAGTTGTATATATACCACGGTCGTTAGTAGGTTTAGAATGGTGTGCATCTGTTGTAAAATGTGCCATTGATGGCGGATAGGGACTATAAATTACTCCCCACCCACCCCCAGTTATTCAGTAAATTATATTCCATATTATACGGTAATTTATAACTGCGATGCCATACTTCTCAAGATGGTATGTGCCCTTATGGTAAAATTGGACTGAAAATAAGCCATATATGCACAATGGTGACTCTGATATTACAGTTCAAAACAACGTTAAAGTGATCAAATCTTCTTTGTTTATCACCCGAATGTGTTGGATAATTGTTTCATCCATTTTTCAAAACGATTTTTTCTCAATAATCAAAATTGTTTGCCAGTATGCCTTACATTTAGTTTGAGGCCTATGTTAATATGTAGATGCACTGCATACATGTATTCGGTATAAATAGATAACATGCCATACATATGATAACTGTTATGAATTTTTTGTTTTACTGTTATGAATTTGTTTTGTTTTTGTATCAAATATTTTATTTTAAACATTAATTTAATTTATTGCGACCAAAGAATTCAACATGTGGCCAGTACTAAGGCTTACAGCTTTTGTTTATGGTAACCTGTAAGATACCATGGCGGATGTAGAATTGTTCTTGTGATTATGACAGCAATCCATTTGCATTAAAAATGGACTTACATCCATAATTTATTGGACAATTTTTTATCAGTGCCATCAGTTCTCCAAGATAGCCACCGTTGCCACAAAATGTTCAATTAAAGCTAGTCTTGATCATCTAGGACGCTTGATTTTAAATACAAATGACCTTTGTACAGATAAAAAAAAGAGAGACTGACCAAATATCCATATTTAATTAGTATATTATTTTGACCTTCTATATTTAGTTTGTCCGTATACTTAGTTTTTCCATGTGTTAATTAATTTACGAAAATGTGCATTGTTTTTCTCTTATTCGGTATGGTATATCAGCCAATCAGAAACAAAACCATAATATTGGTAAAGATAAGATGAAAAATGGAGGCCATACCGTATTAGCGAGACAAAATATAGCATTTTAAACTAAATCAAGAGCCATAACTCCTCTGTTACTGTTCCGACTTGTCCAACATAGAGCTAAAAAAAAAAGCTTAATTTTTAAAAAAAAAATTAACAAAGCTTCAAGACGTTGGTCTTGAAAAGAAGCAAGCATCGTAGATGATCTTGACTAAATTAAACACATTTTCTACAACATCTTTAAAACACTCATTTCATTTTAATGTTTGTGTTGGCGTCTTATGATGCGTCTTTAGTTGTTGTCATATAGTTCATATGGCTGCAATGGCGACAGTAATTTTACATAAACATATTATTTAGGGAAAGGTTCAGATGAAAAAGTCTATGACATATGTTAAATGATTTTATTATTTATTATTACTTCACCCCAATGTGGTTTTGATAGAGATTCTTTCTTCATGCTCACTTTTGTTTCTTTCCGTCTGTACATTTTTGTAACAGGTCTGCAAGACTAAATCGAGGTCATATTTAATAAAATCTCAGTAACACAGGTTAAAATCCACTTATTGCATTGGGATGTCTTGTACACGTTTATAGTTGTTATGACATTGTCTCACTTTCTAAATTATAAACCATTTTATATCACTAGAGCTTATTCAGAGCCTCTCGCTTATAATGCACATAGACTTGATATTAAACAAATGTAGTGTTGTGCCGGATATCTGTAGGGCCCAAAAGTGAGGACCCGTTTAGTATAGTCTTATCGGTTTGTCCTTCCAAAATAATCATGTTTCAATCAGAACTTCGCAAGTACCAAAAAAACATTCAGATAAATGTTAAATATAATGAGAAAGTGTGTCGTGTCGCGCATAAGAATCGGGTCTATACCTCAAAGTTCAAGGTCACATGTTCAAAGAAAGATAAAACATATCGGACAGGAAATGCAGCATTCAAGGACGACAGTCAACCACAAAACACAAAAAAAAACACACACACGCAAACAGACAAACGAGAAGGCAAAAGTAATAACAAATGCAAACGACATCACATACACAAAACGGTTGACAATAGGCTACCGCCTTGGAACGGTCAGTGACAATAAAGGCCATTGGGGGTTTAAACGGTTCTAGGGTGCACCAAACCTCACTCTTACCCTACTGTCATCCCATTAAAATAGAACAGTGTAAATAAAGAAATCCCGGCCAATGATTTAAACTCTAACCAACAAGGCAGCATCAGTAGGCAATATAAGTAAAACACAAATATGCTCGTGTAAATATAATATTATAAGTCCAGATGAAATACACAAAAATTGAGTCTGTGCCTAAACTCGTGACTAAATGCCTGCACAATTTGTTTTAGCAGGATGAGAGGCTGTGCGTCATTCTACTTACAATTTACAGTCGTATTTTCTCTACATGCTAGCTGTAAACTTCAGCATTTTAACACTAGAAACCTTTAAGGTATTTTTCATTTAATGTTGACTGTCTTGTTTAATGAATATAAGGAATTCAAATTATTGATATAAAAACGATACAAAATGCGAGTTAAACTTCCTGTCGTATTATTTTCATATTGGAAACTAATTATTTGGTAAATATAGATATAACAAGAGCTGTCAGAGAACAGCGCCAGCTCGACTATTCAATTTTTCAGAGATTAATAAAGTATATAGCTAGTATCATACCGTCAGAAAACAAGGCTAAAACATTGTGGGATGGGGTTGGGGAATGGGGCTTGTATAGAAACTCGGACCGATATAAAATTATGTGAAAATTTATTATTTTTCATCTGTTTTAATCCAAAATTCTGTCATTTTAAAGAAATGTGTTGTCAAAAGGCAACACGGGGAGGGAGCTGATATCTGGAAATTTTTATTGTGGCCTCATTTGATTTTTTTATTGATATTTCATCTGTGTATCTGAATTTAATCGAAATTGTTTTATATGTAAATGATTGCGTTCAAATTAAAATATTAATAATGAAAACAATTCCCCTCCACCTGCCCATAAACCGGGGGGGGGGGGGGGGGGGAGGAGGTTGCACATCCAACATTCAGCTATATATGTGTAAAAAATGCAACAACAATGTGTTTCGAGGGGGGGGGGGGGGGGGGGGAGGAGGTTGCACATCCAACATTCAGCTATATATGTGTAAAAAATGCAACAACAATGTGTTTCGAGTGAGGGGGAGGTGGGAGGGCAACATAGCTATAATGTGTAAGAATTGACCAAAACAACACAGAAATATGTAAAAAAAATCCAGTTTTGAGTGTGGGGTGGGCGGAGGTGGGTGGGGTGTGGGCAACATATATGCGTAAGAAGCTATGTAAGAATTGACCAAAACAACACAGAAGTATGTAAAGAAAAATGTTCCAGCAGTTTCGAGTTGTGGTTGGGGGGCGTGGAGGGGAGTGGGGGTGGAGGGGGCAACATAGCTATGTGTAAGAATTGACAAAAACAACACAGAAATATGTAAAAATAAAACTGTTTCGAGGGGGGGGGGGGGGGGGGGTGGGCAACATAAATGTGTAAGAACCTATGTGTGAGAATTGACCAAAACAAAAAAGAAATATGTAAAAAATATAAAGAGGGGGGTGGGGTGGAGGGGGCAACATAGTTATGTGTAAGAATTGACAAAACAACACAGAAATATGTAAAAAAAACAAAAATCTTGTTTGGGGGGGTTGGGGTAGGCAGGGGGTGAAAAACTAAAAACAAAAAAATATTCCTGTTTCGAATGGGGGGGGGGAGGGAGGGCGTGAAGGGGAGGGGTGGGGAAGGGTCAACATAGCTATGTGTAAGAATTGAAAAAAATCGTGTTTCTAGTTAGGGGGTGGGGGGGGGGAGGCATGGAGTGGGGTTGGAGGCAACATATATGAGTAAGAAGCTGTGTTTAAAAATTGGTCAAAACAGCACAGGGGGGCAATTAAATGAAAAAATTCCAGTTTCAAATGGTGGTTGGCGGGGGGGGGGGGGTGGGGGTGGGGGGGGGGGAGCAACATAGCTATGTGTAAGAATTGACCAAAACAACTAAGAAATATGTAAAAAAAAAAAAAATCTAGTTTCGAGTGGGGGTGGGTGGGGGAGAGGGCAACAATATGTGTAAGAAGCTATGTAAGAATTGACCAAAACAACACAGAAATGTGCAAAAAAATAAAAATAAAATATTACAGTTTCGAGTAGGGGGTTGGGGCGTAAACGGGAGGGCTTGTGGGGGGTGGGGGGGGGGTGGAGGGTCAACATAGGTATGTGTAAGAATTGACAAAAACAACGCAGAAATATGTAAAAAATAAATAAATAAAAACAACTCTAGTTTCGAGTGCGGGTGGGTGGGGGGAGAGGGCAACAATATGTGTAAGAAGCTATGTAAGAATTGACCAAAACAACACAGAAATATGCAAAAAAAAATAAAAAAAAATAAAAAAATTACAGTTTCGAGTGGGTGGGGGGGGTAGTGGGAGAGAGGGCAACATGTGTAAGAATTGACAAAAGCAACACAGAAATATGTAAAACTGTTTTAATACATGTTTGGAAACCTTTGCGGACAGATAATTTCTCACTGCATGACATCTTTCATTGATACTTCATATATGTATTTTGTATCAATGTATAAGTTACATGAATATAATGTATGAGTATGTACGGGGAATCATAAAAAAATAATACGTAGACTTTTCTTATAACTTTTGATGGTGTATTCAATTTATTTGAATTGTAAATATAAAATATTTAAATATATTTGCGTACGTGTATACAATTTCATCGCACAATCTTCAGCCCCCACCGACCAGTCGGTGGTACGGTGATAAGAATCAACCGACTGCTCGTTACTTAGCAGCTAGAGGGGTAGGACCACCCCCACCCCCTAAAAGTGGCCCACCTGTTGACCGTGGACCCGTGTCGTTGGAGAAGGGAATCCTCATGGTTGAGTGATGTGGAGATCTGGTAGTTATCTCCGCGTTACAACACACCATTTTGGTCCGGACTTCAACTAGACGGGCGGTCAGATTAGCCCGATCTGATCAATCGGTTTGTCACGCCAGCTATACAGCTATACAGCTATACAGCTTTTTGTTTAATTCACATCTCTTTTTATCCTTCACGTTTAATATATTACTCCCCTTTTATTTGGTCCTCATTAATCATAAAGTAGAAAGGATCCTTTATGGCGGTGGCGCTAGGGCTATTCATGTATTTCTGAACGCTATAATGCTGTACTCATGCCATTTTAAGGCGGAACATAAGTGCGGCTCTTCGACTTTTTATTTAAGGGGTTATGTACGCTGGGTGGTATATGCGTTAGTTTTATATGAGTATACTCTTCACGTATTCTTGGCATTTGTCTGTCGGATATCCACAGCAAATGTCCCATTGTTAGACTCCGAGGTCGGTGAAAAGCGTGGATAATGAATATCATTTCCCCATTATGGGACCCAAACACGCATAAAAAACTACTCCTTGTATTAAACGATTTCGAGAAGAATCCGAGTCTGAATCTGATGAGGATATTTCTCATTTAAATCGACCTCGTTTTCGCAATATTATCTCTCTAGAGGATGACAAACCTATAATTAGACTCTCTCCTTTTGCCATCTCCAAGTCTTTACTTGGCATCGCCGGTAAGCCAAGGAGTGTTAAAAGACTCAATAATGAAACTTTTTGTTGAGTGTGCCAAAAAATCACACACAGTATCATTAAACTTCAAACTTTCGTAAACATCTGTGTTGAGGTTATTCCTCATATTTATCTCAATTCTTCAGTGTGTAGTACGTTCCAGGGAACTGTAGCACTGCACTCTTGAAGAAATTACTCAAAATCTTAAGTCTCAAGGTGTAACTGAGGTAACGCGCATCAGTACGAGGCGGAGTGGCAAACGCACTCCTACCAATACTTTTGTGTTTACTTTCAGCACACCAAATCTTCCAAAGACCATCAAGACTGGATATATCATTCTACCAGTTGACCCTTTTATTCAAAACCCTCTTCGATGTTTTAACTGTCAACTTTTTGGTCACCATAGAGAAAGATGCAAACTAGCTGCTCCTGTCTGTGCCTTTTGCGGCCAGGAGGGTCATAGCGACTTCGCGAATTGAAAAAAAACACGCCTCTTGCGTTAACTGCAAGGGAACCCTCGGGGCTTTTTCTAAGGATTGTCCGAAGTGGAAGTACGAGAGGGAAATACAGAAGGTTAAGACTGAAAAGAAAATTTCTTTTCCTGAAGCTGGAAAACTTGTTACCCGCCCACTCCATCTGGCAAATCGTGCGCCGATGCGCGTAGGGTTGAGAAACCAGCTACCAGGTCTGTCGCGGAGCAGACCGTGTTAACCTGGCAAATAGACTCCGACAAGTTTGTTACTATTCCACTCTCTGTTCAGAAATCCTCTAAAACATCTCAGCCTCTCAAACTGTGGTCCACTTAAATAAGCATCATGTAGCTCCCAAATCTCTTGTGGCTTCAAAGCCTAAAACTACTTCAACTATATCCTCAACTACTCCTGCATCTACTTCATCTATTTCGAAATCGACGGACTCTGGTACAACCGATCGTCCACCAAATCCGACGGTTCGTCGGACGTGACAGCAAGAAAAAAGAAAACTGCCGGGTTAGGGAAGCTGTCAAAATGATCTGATGATCCGATTGTACTGCACAACAGATTTGGAGACTTGGAGACGGAGGTTGATGATCCAGCACATATGGAACTCTCAAAGTCTCCAAGGTCTGCCAACCCCAAAGGCCGTTAACCCGTACTTCCGCCTTAGTGATATCAAAATCAAACGTCATTCAATGGAACTGCCGAGGTTTAAAATCTAATTATAATGAAATCAGTTTACTTTTAAATAAAAACAACCCTGTTTCATTTTGTCTTCAAGAAAGTTTCTTGAAGACTAGTGATAAGATATCTTTCAAAAACTATTCATTGTATAACTATATTTGTGATACAGGTGATAAAGCTTCTGGAGGAGTTCGAATCTTGTGAATCGAAACATTCCTCACAGAACTGTTGCGATTAAAACTGGTTTGCAAGCTGTTGCGGTAACTGTTACGATGCACAGATTTATAACAATATGCTCCTATATACCGCCAAGTTCTTCACTAGACCTTGAAGTGAAAATCATGTAGTTCACAATTACCATCACCGTTTATACTCTTGGGTGATTTTAATGCACACAACTTATATATATTTGGGGTTGTAAGGATATAAACGATAAAGGCAAGAATGTTGAGGATTTCTTAGCCAAATATAATTTGTGTCTAAATCACATACTTATTTACATCCAGCTACAGGCTCTCATTCTTCCATTGATTTAACAATATGCGATCCAACGTTCTTGATGGATTTTTCGTAGAGTGTTGGTGACGACCTATGTGGAAGAGACCACTTCCCCTTATTTCTTGAAAATATCGGCCTCGACTTCTCGAAAAACGCAACGATGGAAACTTCGCAAAGCTGATTGAGATACGTTTCAATCTCTTTGTGAGGAACAATTAAAGCCTTCCGTTTTCGAGGATGTCGAAGACGCAACTGCTCTTTTTAACAAAACCCTTTATGATATAGCTGATCAAACTATTCCAAAAACCTCAGCAAATCCGAATCGCCCACATAAACCTTAATTGGTATGATGATGACTGCAAAAAGGCAGTCAGCGATCATAAAGCTGCATGCATTGAATGCTTTTAACTTGCGGCCACCTCAAAATAATTTAAATACTTTTAGAGTTATTCGTGCGAAAGCCAGTCATACTATTACGGATAGCAAGAGGAAATCCTGGAGATCTTATATCTCTAGGCTGAACTCTCGCTCATATCTTAAGAAGACGTGGTACATGGTCCGAAAAATAAACGGTAAAAGTAATTCTAATTGTGTAAATCATCTTAAAACTGATAATGAAGATATTACATCTGTCAAAGATATTACAAACACTTTGGCAGAAACTTTTTCTAACAACTCTTCTTCTGAAAATTGTTAACCAAATTTTCTAAAAATATAAGAAACTAAAAGAACAGAAGAAGCTGAATTTCAAGTCGAAACATTTGGAGAAATACAATAAACTGTTCACTCTCACAAAGAACTTCCAGAATCCCTGAAAAAGGCTGATGTATGGTCCTGATGATATCCATTATCAATTATTAAAACATTTACCTGAAGTCTGTCTCTCTACACTTCTTGATATATTTAATAAGGTTTGGGTGACCGGAAACTTCCCAAATTCTTGGCGGGAAGCAATCGTTATTCCAGTCCCCAAACCTGGAAAGGATCATAGACCCAGTAAATTATCGCCCTATTGCTTTAATGAGTTGTATATGTAAAACCATGGAATGAATGATTAATGAGAGACGCGTTTGGTACCTGGAATCCAACAAGCTGGTAACAAAGTATCAAAGTGGATTCCGGCGCCAACGAGGCTAATCAGACAATTTTATTCGATTTTAATAATTTATTCGGGATGCTTTCGTAAAGAAAGAACATATGGTCGCTGTATTTTTTTACTGGAGAAAGCTTATGATACAGCATTGAAGTACGGTATCATGAGTGATCTTGATGACCTTGGTCTTAGAGGCCGATAGACAGTTTCGTGTCCGAATGGGTTCAACCCTCTCTGACATTCATGAACAGGAGATGGGTGTGCCACAGGGGAGCATACTATACTCTCTGTCACCCTTTGTAAAATAAAAAGTAACAGTATAGTTAAATGCATCAATTAAAAATCGCCTTAGCTGAATAATGGTTAAAACTAATAAAATCATTCAATGGAATTGTCGAGGTTTGAAACCAAATTATGATGAAATCAGCTTAACTTTAAATGAACACAACCAAGAAACTTAAACAAGGCGACTGGTGGAGTTTCGATAATCGTTAATCGAAACATTCCTCAGACCTGTTGCGGTGAAAACAAATTTGCAAGCTGTTGCGGTCAGTGTTACGATGCACAGATTATAACAATATGTTCCTTATGTTTACCACCTAGTTTTTCACTAGACCCTAAAGATCTAAATCACCTAGTTGCACAATTGCATCACATTTTATACTCTTGGGTAATTTTAATGCAGACAACTACATCTGGGGTTGTAAAGATATAAATGATAAAGGCAAGAAAATTGAGGATTTCTTAGCCAAAAACAATTTGTGTCTTTTTAATGATAATAAGTCACATACTTATTTACATCCTGCTACAGGCTTTCATTCTTCCATTGATTTAACAATATGCGATTCAACGCTTTTGATGGATTTTTCGTGGAGTGTTGAAGACGACCTCTGTGGAAGTGACCACTTCCCCATATTTCTTGAAAATATCGGCCCTCAACTTCTCGAAAAAACGCAACGATGGAAACTTCGCAAGGCTGTTTGGACTACGTTTCAATCTCTTTGCGAGGAACAATTAAAGCCTTCCGTTTTCGAGGATGTCGAAGATGCAACTACTATTTTTACCAAAGCTCTTCATGATATAGCTGATCAAACTATTCCAAAAACCTCGGCAAAACGCCCACATAAACCATGGTACGACGATGACTACAAAAAGGCAGTCACCGATCGTAAAGCTGCATTAAATAATTTTAACTCGCGCCCAACTCAAACACATTTAGATAACTTTAGAGTTTTTCGTGCGAAAGCCCGTCGTACTGTTAAGGAGGAAATCCTGGAGATCTTACGTCTCTAGGCTGAATTTTCGCTCATCTCTGAAGAAGACATGGGACAGGGTCCGGAAAATAAGTGGGAAAGGTAATTCTAGTTCTGTAAATCATCTTAAAACAGATAATGGAGATATAACATCTGTCAAAGATATAACAAACACTTATAAAACTTTTTCAAAATATTCTTCTTCTTAAAATTGTCAACCAAATTTTCTAAAAAATAAGAAACTAAAAGAACAGAAGAAGCTGAATTTCAAGTCGAAAAACTTGGAGAAATACAATAATTAAACTATTCACTCTCAAAAAGGCTCTTGTCCTGATGATATCCATTATCAATTAAAACATTTACCTGTATCCTGTCTCTCTGACCCTTCTTAATATATTTACTAAATTTGGGTGACGGGAAACTTCCCCGATTCTTGGCAGGAAGCAATCGTTATTCCAGTCCCCAAACTTGGAAAGGATCATACGGACCCAATAAATTATCGCCCATTCGAGTTAACGAGTTGTATATGTAAAACCATGGAACGAATGATTAATGAGAGACTCGTTTCGTACCTTGGAGTTCAACAAACTGATAACAAAGTATCAAAGTGGATTCCGGCGCCAACGAGGCACAGCAGACAAACTCATTCGATTTGAATCGTTTATTAGGGAAGGTTTCATAAAAAAAGAACATCAAAACGCTGTATTTTTTTACTTGGAGAAAGCTTATGATGCTGCATGGAAGTACGGTATTATGAATGATTTTCATGACCTTGGACTTAGAGGCCGATTACCCATTCTTATAGGGAAATTCTTAGATGATAGGCAGTTTCGTGTCCGAATGGGTTCAACCCTCTCTGATATTCATGAACAGGAGATGGGTGTTCCACAGGGCAGCATACTCCCTGTCACGCATTTTAATATAAAGATTAACATTATAGTAAAATGCATCAATCCATGTGTTGATTGTTCTCTATATGTTGACGACTTTGTTATATGTTATCGTGCAAAAAAAACATGAATACTATCGAGAGACAATTACAATGTCTCAGTAAACTTCAGGCCTGGTCTGATGAAAATGGTTTTAAATATTTTAAATCTTGTATGCACTTTTGTCAACTACGCAAACATCACGAAGACCCTCATCTAATACTTGAAGGAAATGCCTTAAAGCTCTTAACTTACTTAAAGTTGTTGCAAACACTAATTGGGGAGCAGATCGAAAAGTCCTCTTGCAACTTTACAGATCTCTTATCAGATCCCAGCTGGACTAGGCTCAATAGTATATGGATCGACTCGCAACTCATACTTGCAGATGCTCGATCCTATACATAATCAAGGATTAAGACTGGCCTTAGGAGCCTTTCGTACATCACCAGCCAAAATGCTATATATTGAAGCTAATGAACCATCACTGTCACATAGACAGGACAAATTAGCCCTTGAGTATACCATTAAATTACAATCTTAACCCTTCAAATCCAACTTTCGATACTGTTTTTAATCCTTATTATGAACCTCTTTTTGATCGAAAACCGAAGGCCATTTAGCCATTTGGTCTTCGTATTAAATCAAAATTAAGAATCACTGAAATCGACCTAAATTTGATGGCCAAGTACAAAGTGCCACAAATTCCACCGTGGATTTTGGAAACACCAACATTATTTTTGATCTTTGTAATAATAACAAATCCATTACAGATCATACTATCTTTCAAAGCAATTTTAATGAAATTAAATCGAAATACAGTAACTTTCAACATATATACACGGATGGTTCTAAAGATGGAGACAAGGTAGCTGCAGCAGATGTTGTTCACAAACATAGCATGGGGAGCCACCTGCCTGACAAGGCCTCTGTCTTCTCAGGTGAACTTAAGGGTTTTGAACTTGCCTTAAGGCAATTGAACTTGCCTTAAGTTTGTTCAGGAATCTGATGATGACCATTTCGTAATATTTTTTGATTCCTTTTCATCTCTTCAAGCACTGGGTGATGTGAAACATGATAATCCGGTAGTGCTTCAACTTTTAGAAAAGTACAATTCTCTTATAGTTGATAATGTTACTATTTTCTGCTGGCTTCCAAGCCATGTAGGAATACGTGGTAATGGTAGAGCTGATAGTTCTGCTTAGGCAGCATTAGGTTTACATTTTAATTTAATTTAATATATCTAATACCAACTTACCTTATACTGATTTTAAAAGTTGTATCGACACATAATAAATTATATTCTATTCACATATTAACTCTTGGCAAGCAGCTTGGGACTTGTCGGTGAACAATAAACTCCATTCCATTAAACTGTTACTCGGAGAATGGCGTCCTTCTAGTAGACCCATTCGTCGAGAGGAAGTTGTCCTGGCCAGGGTCAGGATAGGTCATACATGCTGTACTCATTCATATTTATTACAAGGTGAGCAGTTGTCAGAATGTATACCCTGTTTTGCACCGTTAACGGTCAAACATATTTTGTTGGAATGTGTACACTTTGATCCTATGCGACAAAGATACTTCACAGTTAATACTTTGAAAGAGTTATCTGATACTATACATTTTAGTCTTGTTTTAGATTTCCTTAAAGAAATCAGACTTTATAAAACAATATATTTTCCTATATATTTACTTGTTTACAAGCCCGTTGGCGGGCATTTGTTGATTTACATATATACATAGTTTATATTGCTACCGATAGCTTTATCTTCATACTTTTACATTATTTTTAATTACTACTTCCTTGATTCATCGGTTTTTGCGCACAATATGACCTATTTATGTGTCGACTTGCCGTAAAACACCATTCATTCATTCGTTCGAACTTGTCCGAGCTTTCATTGATAATAACAATCTGGTAAAGATTGTTAAAGATCGGATGAAAAATGAAGCCACTATCATCTTACCGTGGCAAAATATAGCATTTTTAACTAAATTAAGGGCCATAACTCTGCAGTTACTGGTCCGATCTGGCTGGTTTTCGAACTAGTCTGAGCTTTCATTGATATTAACAATCTGGTAAAGTTTGGTAAAGATCGGATGAAAAATGAGGCCCTATCGTCTTAACGGGACAAAAGTTAACAACGGACGGACGACGAACAACTCGGCATCCCATAAGTCTGCTAGCCGAAGCAGTCAAGCTAAAAAAAATCACACTGTTGTAAATTGGATTTAAAAAAAAAAGGCACAACAACAATCTGAGTCATGACATTTTACTCTAAAACATAATCAGTAATAATACATAAATAGGCAAATAATTACACTCATTCATACAGATCTTCAGATACCTTAGAAAACAAAATATCCATTTATTAAAAATATAAATGACCCTTCAAACCAATAAGACTTTAAATAAAACAAGATATTAAAGCATAAATCGGATCTACGTTGTAACATTTCTCATAAATAGGCAGTAATGAATATATTCCAGAAGATATTTTCAAGACTTCGGCTATGTTTTGTGGGCTTCGTGAAAGTTAGAGAGGTAATAACACAGAATCAGAAACTCAAATCTCAAATACAAGTAGATGTATGACAGAAGGTAAAACGGCAACATCTCAGTCTTTTCTCAGGAACAGTGTAACAATACACAGGACAGTATTCTCTTTAAAGGACACATGGCTATCTTGAAGTGTCGCGATTTATATATCCATTATCATTTTTACTTTTACCCTGGTTACATTTAAATAAATCAAATTTTAAGTATCCTCTATTTCGTCTTATTATATTAGAAATTTTAATATATTATTGGTGCAATTATATCAAAAAATAATAATATGCAAAAGGAAATTGCTTAATACTATTCTTATAATTAATATTAATGACTGAAGAAATGCAAGTTAGGCAGAAAAACTGGCTGGACGCCATGAGTTTTAAAAAAAATAATGATTGCCATGTATCTCTTTAATTTGAGACCTGTGGCAGACTCCCTGTTTTGGACTAGAAGGGGGTTCCAAAGAACACCTGTGTCGCCTGCCATGTGCTAATTTCAGCTCTTCGACTAACTAAAGTTTGATGAAAAGGGACATTACTCTGCCAAAATGAAAATCAGAGATATTGGACATGTTTAATTGAATTGAATTGGTTTTTTAAGGTGCACCAACACATGAAAAGGTTATATGGCGCCTAACAGACATGAACA
The DNA here is from genome assembly GCA_037043455.1 of Cyrtodaria siliqua. Classification (NCBI taxonomy): domain Eukaryota; kingdom Metazoa; phylum Mollusca; class Bivalvia; order Adapedonta; family Hiatellidae; genus Cyrtodaria; species Cyrtodaria siliqua. Next base: position 98,586 of record JAWPHD010009536.1, read on the forward strand.
TGCCAGGCTCATCTTCCATGTACATCGAGATAAAATATGGAAAATGGGCCTAGAACCTTCTCACCCTGAACTGCAGAGTTGCTGCAAATTCTATCGTAGAAACTCCATTTACGCTGGAGCCACGTTATTGTTTTTCTGCCACTGCTCTTTTGATGCGAGCGAGATAGCACCTGAAATATTGCAGGGATCATGATGAAGACCTTTAATGAACATGAACAAAAAATGATAAAATGAACATGAATTTGGGGGGATTCTACCCCTCTGCCTACCCCTCCAAAGGGATCTGCAGTGGCCCTATACTTTGCCCCGTGACCAAACGGGGGAACCACAAGGGGCTGGATATGTTTAACGACATTCCTTGAGTTAAGATGAAGATGTGTGTGAAGTTTATGAATATAGGTCAAATACTTACCAAGTTATGTCCAATGTTAGGTTTCAGGGGTTTCAGGTTAAAGTGTGATGGACGAAGACGACGGACAAAGTGATTTCTAAATATCTGCCATGCTATGTTGGCGACATAAAAACTATAAATTTTATAGTACCAACTTTCAGCAAAGACTACAATCCTCTGTGGTGCCACCGAGTTTCGTAGGTGTGTTCTTGGGCAATACACTTTCCCTTAGCCTCGTTCGTCGGATGGGGACGTAAATCGGGCAGTCCCTTGTATCGGTCTATCCTCCGAGCACGTTAAAGAACCATAGGAATCTATTCGATAATAAGAGTAGGGCACGGTTCCCGGATTCCTATGTATCCTTCCCCTATCTCTGGGGCGGCTCTAAATAACCTATACTGTGTTGATGAGCCGTTAAACAACATTCAATTCAATTCATAAAAATTAACATTTTAGTAAACATTGCAATAGTTTGATAATACCAATGTATTCGAAATCTGGTTTTCTTTAATTTGACCCTATTTGCAAAATGTGATATACTGTACAGATACAAATAAAAGTGCCCATTGTTCAGGAAGCTTGTTTCAGACAAAGGATTTTTGGACTTTACAGACAAAATTCATCTATTACTTGAATAAGTTGTATATCAGTGAAACATTTTTTGTGTTAAATAAAAATACAATACTTTTCAAAATCGATTAGGAAATAAAAATAAAATCTGCTTCAGAAGTTGTTTTCAATAGGGCTTTTTCAATGCAAAATTATGCTGTAACAGAACTTTTTTTTTTTTAGACTTATCAACAAAGATCATTCTGCTGCACGAAAGTCTTATAGAGAAATAGTAAGGTTAACTGAAGTTATTTGCAATTTCTTAATTTTCTGCTGTCCCAGCAAGGAGTTTACATGAAGAAAAAAAATCAACAAGAGCTGTCGGAGAACAGCGCAGCTCGACTATTCGATTTTTCGGAGAATAATAAATTTATAGCTAGTATATACCATCAGAAAACAAGGCTACAACAATGTGGGGTGGGGTTGGGAGCACAACATAACTATGTGTAAGAATTGACCAAAACTACACAGAAATATGTAAAAAAACATAAAATAAAAAATATATAGAGTTTTGAGTGGGGTGCGGGGTGGGGGTGGGAGAGAGGCGGGGGTGGATGGTGGGGGGAGTGGGGTGGTGGAGGCAACATATATGTGTACGAATTGACAAAAGTAACACAGAAATATGTAAAAAAAAAAGAAAAGTTTCAAGTGGGGGTGGGGGAGAGCGGGGGGAGAGGCAGGAGTGAGTTGGGGGCAGGGGGAGGGGGCAACATATATGTGTAAGAATTGACTAAAACAACACAGAAATATGTAAAAAAAAATAAAATAGATTTACAAGTGGGGGTTGGGTGGGGGGGGGGGAGAGGCGGGAGTGGGTTTGAAGGGAGGGAGGGGGGGGGGGGGGGGGGGATTGGGCAACACATGTGTGTAAGAATTGCTAAAACAACAAAGAAATAAGTAAAAAAAACAAAAACAAAATTCCAAGTTTAGGGCGGGATGCGGGGATGGGGGGGGGGGGGGGGGGGGGGGGGGGGGGTTGTTAAAACATATATGTGTCAGAATTGATAAAAGCAACACAGAAATATGTAAAAAAAAAAAAAAAAAAAAAAAATTGGGGGGGGGGGGGGGGGGGGCGCCAGGGGGGGGGTGGATGTGAGAGGCAGGAGTGGGTTGTGGGGGGGATGGGGCAACATATATGTGTAAAAATGGACTAAAACAACAAAGAAATATGTAAAAAAATAAAAAGTTTCAAGTCTGGGGCGGGGTGGGGGTGATGGGGTGAGAAGCGGGAATCAGTTGGGGGTTTGTGGAGGTTTATGTGTGTAAGAATTGACTAAAACAACAAAGAAATATGTAAAAAAAAAAAAATTCAAGTGTGGGGCATGGTGGGTGGGGTGATGGGGTGAGAGGCTGTGGTGGGGGGTGCGGGGGTTTGGGTTGCAACATACATGTATAAGAACTGACAAAAGCAACACAGAAATATGTTAAAAAAAAAAAAGTGGGGGCAGGGTAGAGGGGGAGGGGGGAGGGGGTGGAGAGGAGGGAGCCCATGCCCCAATATGGGTGAAGTAATAATATGCATAATGCTATAACAAATCCCAAACCAAAATTATAGATATATACATGCTTACATGCAAACCTAGATCTGCCTTTATTGCACATTTTATGGGCCATCACAATTTGGGTTCCATGGGAGCCCAGAATTTGCAAAAGACAAAATTACTTATCCAACCCTTGTACAACATACTATAAGGAAACCAATTCCAAAATTTAGTTCAGCTAGGACAAGAAATGTAAAAGATATAGACCTGTAAACACAGCTTACACACAAAATTTGATGTGAAACAGACACATTTTAAGGGCTATCAGAATTTGGGTTCCATGGGAGCCCAGGGGTTACAGGAACCAAAATTACTTAAGCAGCCCTTAAGATAATGCTATAAGGAAGCTAATGCCAAATTTGATTGTGCTAGGGTAAGAATTGTAAGAGATATAGACTTGTAAACACAGCTTACACGCAAAATTTGATGTGAAATGGGACACATTTTATGGGCTATCATAATTTGGGTTCCATGGGAGCCCATGGGTTACAGGAACCAAAATTGCTTATGCAGTCTTTAAGATAATGCTATAAGGAAGCCCATGGCCAAATTTGGTTGTGCTAGGATAAGAAATGTAAGAGATATAGACTTGTAAACACAGCTTACACGCAAACCTGAATGTGGGACGCCGACGCCGACGCCAAGGCCGACGCCGGGGTGATTACATAAGCTCTCTTATTCTTCGAATAGTCGAGCTAAAAAGGCATTTTGGCTGTAAAATATTTATTTCTCGACCGATTTTTAAAACTAAAGTATTTTTATTTACCACTAAAAATTCCACTTCTATTGATGTTAATTTTTTTTAAATTGCTCATGTTAATGCTGAAAAAGCTTTGGCTTGAACAAGTGCCCCGATCAACAGCGTGAAAGTTTGAGGATGAAAGATGAAGACTCCAATCTCTTGTGTTATTACATTTCCGGATTAGTTTACTATAAATCTTTATAGCAAAATGTTTGATACTGATGTTACAAACTAAGAATGAATATTACAATACTATAGCCAAAAATTAGGTTGAATAATTATTCTTATGTCATAAGATACTACATGTACATGTATAGCAAATGTACGAACTTGTATGTGCAAAAAAATCTCTCCCCTTGCTACAAATGTAGTGTTATTTACATGGTAAGGAGTGTGTATTAGAATATGTTACTTTTGGGTACGAATACGTTTTTGTGTTTTTGTAAGATGCCTTTACAACACAATTTCGGAATATAATTTCCAAGAACAATCCGTTCTGGACCCCTTCTTGTGGCAATCTCCTTTAAAGCTAAAGGTATACTGTTTTAATTAAACAAAGACATATCACACAATGCCTACAATATTTCAGCATGACAAGTGAGGGTATAAACTCAGGATTCATTGAATAAGACTTTAATATATAAATAATTGTGATCTAGTCTTAATTTTTCATTTGATTTCTCTTCATAATTTGTCCAGTTGTCAATATTCAGTTTAATATTCTGGTTCTCTAACTTCAACAAATCCACTACATTCCAGTCTAACATCCAATTAGCCTGGTTCTATGAATATTGAAAACCCCACTACATTCCAGATATATCCGAATGTACATATAAAGGCTAGATCAAGTCATAACATCCAGTTAGC